>JAGFPH010006635.1:9933-44925 GCA_018207615.1 Philaenus spumarius
GGTTCAAATAGAGTTTCTAATTTTAAATTTATAGGCCTAATTAGTATAAGATACTGTTTAGTATTTAAATATACAATTTTATATCAAAATAAAGATAAGAATGTGATCTTTTAATGGCTTTTAGTTGCATTCATATTGTTTGTTTAGTGTTTGATATAATTATGTTTAAACTCATGTATGTTTATGGTTATGCCTGGTAACAAATTTTTTATTATTATTATTTTTAACAGTGGAAATATGATTTGAAAAGTATTAAACAATTCATAGATAAAATATAATTTATATAAACAGTAAATAGATATGTAACAACCGATGTTTGAATTGTATTATAATACAGTAAGCATTTTTCGTTGATTTTTGTTAGTGTTGTTTGTCAATCTAACCTAAAACAGCTGTTGGATTTTGAAGAATAATAACCCGATTCTAAATTAGAGAAATTGGTTGTAAATAAAAGTGTTTTGGTTCATTGTAGGCCTAACCTAAAATTAATTATGTTTAGTTGAGTTTTAGCGTGACTAACGAACAGCAATTCATATTTATTCACCTCTTAAACCTTCTCTGGACTTCCACAAATAATTCAAGACCAAAATTAGCCAAATTATCTATTTTATTTATATAATAGATAAAATATAATTTATATAAACAATAATTTTAAACAGCATATCTCTAAGTAGGCCTATATAGAAATTTAATAACCAATGTTTGAGTTGAATTATAATAATTCTGTAAGCATTTTTATTTGTGTTTGTTTATAGTTTTTCAATCTAACCTTAAAAAGCTGTTGGTTTTGAACAGTATTAAAGTGATTATAAATTTGCTAAGTAATGTTGCTATGGTAATACATGTAAACAAACATAAGCTTTTTATACGAACAGCTGTTTTTGTGAGCTATGGTTTTGAGTTCATACAATAAATGCTGTTCAGTTTCTTCCAAATTTGAAACTTTTTCGGGAAACTTTTCAAACTTTTCTTTACGTATAAACCTTCTATGAACTACTACAAACATTTTAAGACCAAAAATAGCCAAATCGGTCCAGCCGTTCTCGAGTTTTAGCCAGACTAACGAACAGCAATTCATTTTTATATATATATAGATATATAGATATAGATATAGGATTTCTAGCTCTGCATAAGCAAGGTTTAAAGTGGTAATATATGCTAAATGATCCACGACCAAATAGGTGGCCTGACATTTGGTGGCCTAGGATATTATGTTAACTGCAAGTATTAGTTAACTATTTGTGCATTGCAGTTTAAAACTGTACTTAGTGTGTTTACACATCAAAATTTATATTACAAAAAACCAGTCATACCTATCCAAATATGGTGTTGGAGTCAGTGGCGGTTCCAGGCTTTGCGTTGCCCTTTGTGGTAAGATATGGCGGAGGGGTCTGGGGAAAATAAAATACCCCCAGGGTAGGAAATTTTTGAAAATTACATGCTCTTAACTCACTTTTTAAGCTGTTTCAGCTCATATCAAACGTACACAGTTACCAAGATTTTTTAAAGAAAATACTTCCTTTATCAGGCCCAATTAATACAAACTCAACACATACAAAAATAAAAGAGAAATATTGTTTTATTGTCTAGATTCCGTACATTTTAACAAAAAATGTCAAGATACCTTTTTTGTATCCCTTTTGATGCCCTGTGAGATGGTGTAACTGTCAAAACAATCGGATGAAAGATAATAGCTAAGTTAAAGATAATGACAGCAAATGTACATACAATATTGCTGTGTTTAGTATGTTGGTATAGGATGCCGGGTTGAACCAGTTATTACATATAACTTAACTTAAATGTCAAGATACCTTTTTTGTACCCCTTTTGATTCCCTATCGGATGATGTAACTGTCAAAACAATCGGATGAAAGATAATAGCTAAATTAAAGATAATGAGAGCAAATGTACATACAATATTGCTGTGATTAGTGTGTTGGTATAGGATGCCGGGTTGAATCAATTATTGCACATAACTTAAATGTCAAGATGTCTTGGCATTTTTTCTTAAAATGTACAGTTTTCGAGTAATTTAGGTTTGAAATTTTCAAACAACCACCATTTTTAAGCACATGATTAGATATAATCGCTTATTTTTCTTGAGACAGATCATTGTTAGTTTACCTTCGTGCCAAGTTTGAACTCATACGTCAAACTGTTCTCTAGATATGAATTATTTTTTAAGAAACACAAAATAGCGGATATCTGTAAAACAAAGCCTTTTCGGGCCTATGTTTATATGAACTTTTTCTAGCTATAGAATGAGCTACCGAGACATTGCTGCATAGTTCTAAATCACCCTGTATACCTCTCCTGACAGCATTATACTAGGCCTTAGTATAAACACTTTTTTACTACATGTATTTAATGTTTTTCCTACTTTAATTTTTGATACTAATGTTTACTTGAACTTTTGCCCACAGATTGCAATTGGTGAAAACAACCGAAGGAAAGGGGATGTTTCCATTTGTTGGCAATCGCGGCATCAAAGCTTTTGCAGTGTTTTGTGTCATGCTTATTGGCATTTCAATATATAAGAATAAGATATAGCAATACTCCTAAGCCTAAATTCACGCTTTGGTAGTTTTAAGGACAAGACTGAATTGTATTAAGTCTAGGAGAACAAAGTATCATCACTCTTTAAATACCTTGCTGAGGAATTATATTCATATTTTATAATTCTAAATATTTTTAAATTTTTTACTTTAAACTTTGAACTTATTTTTGTACGCTTAATTTATTGTTATGATTAATTTAAAATTGTAAACCGGTTTTTTATTTATGTAATTTTGATGAATAAAGGAATTTGTTCTATAAAAATAAACTTCATGCAAGAAATTTAAACAATATATGGAGTTTAACTTAATTATTTTAGTTTACAAAAATATACTACACAAGTTTTTTTTTTTTTGACGGAATTTGTAAGAACCTATTTGTACATTCAAATATAATAACATATTTATATATCTTGACAAGACTGGAAATTTGTGATAGAGCAAGTACAATATCATATTTTGTCTAACAATGACAATATTAACATAAATTGCTGCAACATTATTTTACATACACGGTGATTCAGGAAGATATGCAAAAACTTTGGGAACTTATTCTACAGTCATGTAAAAGTAGAGAAAAATAAACGGTACCAGGAACTGGCACATACTTTCTCACAAACATATTTAAATTATTAAACAGATTCACGGTGACTTGTAGGGTGGGGTAAGAGAGGTGATTTTGTATTAAAGTTGTTTTCCCATAAAAATCCATAAAATAACGGAAAAACCAACATTTCTCAAAAACGGCTCGAACGATTTTGATTAAAATTTTACAGTTTATAGTACTTTAGGTCCCTAATAAACTATAAAATTTTAATCAAAATCGTTAGAGCCGTTTTTGAGAAAAGTTGATTTTTCCGTTATTTTAAAGGTTTTTATGGGAAAATTGCCCTTAAAAATAAAAAATTCACAAAAATTAAAAAAATACCTGGAGATACCGTGGATTAGTACCTCTATACCAAATTTCATCAAAATCGGACGACTGGTTTAGGCTCTAGGTCTGATAACATCCACACAGACATCACTCCGAAAACCACTTTTTTAGGTTCAGGGGGGCCCAAAACGGATATTTCCACCAAAAACTCAAACTCGAAAATTTTGACGAATACAATACTTTCTCCATACGGTATACTATGGTATAGGGGGAGAAAGTAAAAGTTATATAAACATATGTCCGGAAATGCTTTGTTTCCCATATATCTGCCATTTTGTTTTTTTTTACAAAATAATTCATATCTAGAAAAATGTTTGACTGATTGAGTTCAAACTTGGCGTGAAGTTTAACCTAACAATGATATATCCCAAAAAACATAAGGGATTATATTAAATCATGTGTTTCAAAATGGCAGCTGTTTGAAAATTTCAAACCTAAATTACTCAAAAACCTACATTTTAAGAAATAATGTCAAGACACTTTTTTTGTAGCCATTTTCATTCCTTATCGGATGGTGTAACTGTAAAAACATTCGGATGAAGGATAATATCTAAGTTAAAGATAACAGCATATGTTCATGCAATATTGTTGTGGTTACTGTGTTGGTATAGGATTCCGGGTTGAACAAACCAATTATTACACATAATTTAACTGTTATCCTTCATTCGATTGTTTTGACAACTACACCATTTTTTAATGGAGTGATTAAGGCTTGAAGTTTTCAAACAGCCGCCATTTTGAAACGCATGATTGTATACAATCGCTTGTTTTTCTTGAGATAGATCATTGTTAGTTTACCTTCATGCCAAGTTTGATTGAACTCAATCAGTCGAACATTTCTCTAGATACGAATTATTTTGTAAAAAAAACCAAATGGCGGATATCTGGAAAACCAAGCGTTTTCGTACCTAACTTTTTTTCTTTACTTTTACATGTAGAATGAGCTCCCAAAGTTGCTGCATATTTTCGTGAATCACTCTGTATAGGGACAAAGTACAAGGCGATTTGAAAATAAAAACATTAATTGTAACTAATATATTCACCAATTTACTAGTAAATGACTGTACAAGAATTGCAGTTCTATTGTGTTTAAGAGAGGCAATATTAAAAAAAAATCTTATTCACTATGAATTCTTTAAACTAAAACAAAAGCAACTGACAAGATACGCCTTAATCTACAATTTGAACTTATCAGTTTCATACAATAAGCCCTCAAGGCACTGATTGAGTAGGTTGTAATTTTATTAATAGTTTTAGTATTACTATAGGCATATACCAAAAATATGAGTTGTGTATGTTATAAATAATAATATTGTGTATAATGTTTTATATGTTTCTGTAAATTGTGACTTTGTAATGAATAAATTTGTCGTAAGTGTGTAAATAAATTGAACAGACCTGAGAAAAATGGTTTTAGTTAGCTACCTTTTACTGATAATATTAATAGATTACAGGAGAACTTTGTTAATCCGCCACCAATGGGACTAAGAGTATGGTCGGATCACAAAAACGATTGGATTATCAGAGGAACACATTAAAACGTAATAATACAGAACAAGAATGATGCTAAACACAAGCACGGTACAGTAATTCATGAAACCCTAAAAAATTTTATGTTCTTGTTGTTTTTCAGGTCGAAAAAAGTCTGTAATGTTCTTTTACTTAGTAGACGACAAAGTACCCTTTCTACTTACATTCTTTCCCACGCACGATCTTACGAAGATTTGAGTATGGGAATGCTCAAATCGACTTAAGACTTCTAGAAAACTCATTCCAGGGATTACGTGCATGCTAGCGCATAAGCAAATCCCTCACTCCATTCGCAACCTTTACACATACAGAAGACTCTTTTCCGCTAGTGGCTCTTTCCAACAAGAAAATGCCCAAATGTAAAGGCCGCTATTCTCAATTTAGACTTGTCAACGGTCTACTAACTCTTATCATCAATGATGAGTCAGCGAGTACTGTTTAAGTACAGTACTTTGATTTAAACTGCTTTTAAGGCCTAAGAATGAGAACAACACGACCGTAGTGGTGAGAAGGGCCTCGCCACTCGCTATTCCAATCAGGAAGAGACAGTTATCATGGCAACCTGTGCACCCTTTATTGCCAGATTTCTGTTAAACTGTTTGACATTGCAAAATAGCAAACTGCGATCTGTTTTTGTAATAATTGGACCAATTGCTTGATGAGAAACACCGAAAACTTAAACAATCTGCGATTTGGTGGTATGGTCGGACTAAGCGAGGAGTCGGTTTACCCGAGGTCGGACTAGCAGGGTTCTACCGTACTAATTCTTCTACTTGGTTAACAAGTTTACAGCCAAAATTCGCCAATCTCTCAATGTCTCTTGTAACATATGTGATTTCATGGATAAGATAATTAAATAAAACATAACGAGATGTAATAGTAATAATTTAAAACAAAAATTTGTAATGCAAACAACTAGTAGTTGTTAATAAAAGTAAATGTTTGTTGGCAAGTAAAGTAGTAAAAATAAATCAAGAGTTTCTCAAAAGTTATGGAAAAACATAGTGGACCTTGGAGAGATTGCGATTACCAGACAAGCAGATCGTGGGAAGCATTAGATTCTCTCAAAACCAGACATGTGCCTAACGTCTCGAAAAAATGCCGCTGTTCATTTAGTCGTGAAAATCTCATATTACAACTAGCATATTGTCGATAAATGTTTTTATAAAAGTAGGCCTATTTGTCGGTCAAAACTCAAAAGAAACTATATATCTTTGAAAATATACAAATGCGATACCTCAGCAATGTTGGCGTTCATTTTCGTCAGAAATAATTGAAAATTCCGGTGCGTAATAACAGTTCATTGTGAAAGAGATATTCGAGATATTTCAAAATTAATAATTTGTGATCAGTGTTTAAGGTTGGTTTTATGCAAGGCGTGCCGGGTTCCTAGTTCTATTGAATGAAATGGGAGCATTTTATGCACAACATGCCAAAATTTGTGTCACCGGAGGGATACTGTCTCAGATGCGGCGACAGATGTTTAAAACGTGGGTTCCAAGACTGTCGCTCGTTCGCTCTAAATATATTGAATCAAATGGGCACATTTATGCAGGGCATTCGAAGTCTCGCGACAGAACAGTGGACAGGTGGACTAGTCTCTGCTCTTCTTGGAATCCAGAGGTGGGAAAGGTTCTATTGTTCATTTCACGACAAACAGGACCTGTTCTTCACCCCGACAATGAGTTTACATCAGTTCCTTTGCACCCTGTGTTGTGCTTAGTTCGATAAACGCTGTAAAAGCTGTACAACACAAAAACCTTTAGTTTTTAATATATTAACAAGATACCAAAGAGAGCTTTGAATTTTAGAAGTTCAGCATTTATAAACATAAGCTCTCAGGTCTATAGACAGATAAAACAATTTATTCTTAGATCATTTCTTATCCGAATATGGAAACAATATTTTCCAGGGGATTATTCAAACTGCTGATCTGTAATATAAACTAAAAAAAATGTACCGTAATTGTGTGCTTAATTCCACTCGGGAGAAGTGTAAACTTCTTAACACAACTTATGAAATAAGGAAGCACAATGTTCATTTTTTAACACAACTTACGAAATGAGGAAACACAATGTACATTTCAGAACTACATGTAATTGAACTATACATTGTATTAACATTAACAGATTAAGCCTATGATGTACATCTGTTACACTGATACACCCAACTCAAATATAATAAATTTGCAATGCGATCGTGGCCTAACCGGCTAAGGCACTAGTATCAGCTCTCCCACCAATCCTATTTAGGAGTAGCAGTAAAAAACGTGTGAACAAATTGTGAACTCTAGTAAGCCATTGGTTTACAATCTATGAGTTGCCACAACTGTGAGTTTATCAATTTATGTTTTGAGGTTTTCCCAATTTGTGCATAATTATCCAATGACATACTTTTTAGTATTCTATCTTCCATCATTCTTTGCAGTTCTGTTCAGCTCATCACATGTCATTATGTATTTTACTACTGAAACATCATTAAACGTTATCCACAGATCCAATTAGGATTATATATAAATGTCCAAATCTTGTTTTCTTTTATAAAGCAATCTTCTTAATATTCTTCTTTTAAATGTCTAAGTTGTGATTATCATCTTTCAGCACCAACACTCTGATCATTAAGTAGAATTTAGCCTAATGAACATTTTTATTCTTCTTTTAAATGTCTAAGTTGTGATTATCATCTTTCAGCACCAACACTATGATCATTAAGTAGAATTTAGCCTAATGAAAATTTTATAAAGTGTTCACTGTTTATTAACCCTCCAAGTGCTGATTATATTGCTCTTTAGTGCTAAGTGTTTTTTTGTTCCGTGCATGCTTATTAACTAAAATCATTATAAAATACTCACTGACAGTAAAGTAAGACTTATTATACATCATTTTAATCACAATTACATGCTCTTTACAGTAAATAGCTTTAACAGGCTTACCTTATAATTTTTATACTTTTTTTTGTTGACCAAAGTAAAAATTAAAAATAAACGGTATCAGTTAACTGACACAAACTTTCTCCCAACTTACTGTAGTCAAAATAATATTGTTTCTAATCATTTTATTTACTACTTTTTAGAACAAAACAAAAAAATAATATTCTACCTACGTCAATCGTATAAAAAAATTATTGTCCCAGGCGGGATTCGATCGCGTGACCTTTGAATTACTGGCCATGCTCGCTACCGTGGTGCTACCCCGTGCAGCCGCTGCCGCGATGCTAGATTGACAACACAAACTTGTTTATTTTTAAACATTTCCCCATAATTATAAAACGCCGAAGTTTTGATAAAAGCGGGTGGTGTCATTTTGTTTGGCATCTTAAGCACTATAAATACTGAAAATTTGATCAAAATCGTTAGAGCCGTTTTTGAGAAATTTGCATTTTTGTTGTTTTTTATGGGTTTTTAGGAGTAAATTACCTTAAACATTTAAAAAAATGAAAAAAACGTCTGGAGATATTAGGGTTTAGTACCTACATACCAAATTTCATGAAAATCGGACCAATAGTGTCCTCTCTGGTCGTGTATACATACAGACAGACTGACAGACAGACACCACTCTAAAAACACTTTTTTGGGTTCAGGGAGCACCAAAACAAAAAATTCCACTAAAAATATTTTTGTGTTCAGGGAGCACCAACACATATAATTGCACTAAACAATTTTTGGGGGTTCTGGGAGCACCAAAACAGATAATTCAACTGAAAATTCAAATTCGAACATTTTTACGAAAACAATACTTTCTCCATATACTACGTATAGGGTGGAGAAAGTAAAAATGTTGTGTTCTAAAACCACTCACTCAAAATATGTACCGGTAAACAAAAGTAATGTAGAAAATCCAATATGGCCTAAAGTTGCACAATTTTATGGTGAATAGAAATATACATAACACTACTACTTTGCTGTAAAAAAAACTTTTTGTCTATAAAAAAAAACTCTTGTATTTTGTAAAAAAATTACTTTTCTGCACAAAGAAGAAAAACTTGCCTCTAAAGATATAAAAGTACTATCTAGGCCCAATATTTATGGTTTTAACTTGTTATAAAGGAATAACACACACATTTTATACAAGAAAAAAAGAAGAAGAAAATATTTACAGTTCAAATTCTCTAAAAGTCACTATTTTCAAACGCACCTCTTATAGCACTTGAATTGCTAAGTTCAGTCATAATTACTTCAAAAATGAATAAACATTTACAAAAACAAATAAAAATAAACTGATCTAAACTGAAACTAAAAATGAATAACAACTAGTGGATAAACAAACAAAATCCGAGTTCCGAGCGTCTATCTACGCGTACTACACGATTAGATAGTTGATTTGACAATCCTGCCGAAGGTTTGTTTGAGTCGATACCGCTATGAAACTCTGAACTAATAATAAAGTGACTCTTTCCAAACACAACCATACTTAAAGTATCCGATTGTATTAAAAATAGCAGCGTCGTACACATTTACAAAATGTGTTGCGCAAACGTCGCATATGCGACGTTAGCATCGTAACGCGACTTGTATACATCGCATATGCGACGTTAGCACTTGGAGGGTTAATTTAAATGTTTATTTACTCGCTAATTGGCTATTATTCTCTTTTCTTTACAAATGATCCAAGATATATACATCCTCAAAGCTTTTGAGACGCATAACCTTGAATATCAATCAGTGCTTGATTTGTGACGGTACCTCTGATAGGAGGAAATATAAAACATAACTTTTAGAGCAGTGGAACGATGGACTATTGCGATGGGTGAAGCGTTGCAAAACTACGTCTACTTGGTGCATGATTAAATTGTACTTTATCTAGCCATATACCAGATAGTACTTTATTGGCCCAGAGAGGATAGAGTTATATAAAAAGGCTTTCCCTTTACTGAATGCATGCGGGGCAGTGATGCCAACTCAACAAAACCGCTGCTCTTGACTTGCGCGAGCAATCGACACCGCTTAACATATCAAGTCATTTATACCTCTAAACATCTTTCAAAAATTATGATACTTCGCAGTTAGAAAGACCAAACCTTGCTGAAGGCCACAGTGTGCTTTAAATGTACAAAAATTAACACTGTTGAATGAGGAAAATGTTTTCTAAAACATAAATTTAACTAAAAATCAAACTAACATTAAATTTTTGACATTTCAGGAAAACTTTTGTTATTTGTTCAGAGAAAAAATTATCTTCTGAGATATATTGCAAAAGAATTTATTGTTTCATATCTGAAAGCCATTTTCACCTACCGTTAGTACTTACTTAGCAATCATCGATAATTTAAAGCATTTTAACTGAGTTTAAATGCCGCGCTATAGTTGGCTCGTTGCGCAGTTTAGCCTACTACTCTATTGCACAGAATGATTTTGTTAGTTAACTATATAATTAAATTACAAGTGAAAAAAAATGGACCAAGACCGGGATTTGAACCCAGGACCTTTGCCTTTCCGAGGCAACACTCTACCACTGAGCTATCCTGATCCTCCAGATACTGGTCGATGTTATCTCACTTGTATGGTTTTACTGCATTTAAATCGTCCTGGGTTCAAATCCCGGTCTTGGTCAATGTTTTTTCACTTGTAATTGATAATTTAACCCTTGCTGGGGAAGCGTGTAAGCAGGTAATTTAGAGGTTTTTTTATCATTTTTGATATTTTTCCGGCAGTGAGTGAACCGGACTGGAACGAGAATAGCGCGCGGCACTGGCTAAGGTCACGCCAAGTAGCCACCATCTTGAGCGACCAGCTGGCCTCATCGGCGAGCCCCAGTGTCCTCTCTATATAACTCTGTCTTCCTCTAAACTCCCCGTCCCCTTTATAAATTGTAAGGTAAAACATTTAGGGTTTAATCATTTTTTTTAATATTACCTTCGTTCAAATTAATTTACATGTGTTCAGCTTAACTACGTTTTTGTAACAAATCGTGATTTCAGAAAGAATGTAAATACAAAAATAATAAAACATGTAATAAAAGATTGTTGGTGAACATGTGTGTTTTTTCAATCCAAACTTTGTATTTATTTTTTTAAATTCAGATGAAGTCGAGTTCACTTTTTTAAACTTGATGGTAGCCTAGTAGCCTCCGTTTATATTTAGGAAAATCTTATCATAGTAATCTCAATTAATTTGAAATTGTAATCAAAATTGAGATTGCTGAGGTAAGATTTTCCACAGTTTATATACTTTTTAAGTGGTCAAAAAAGCGTTAAAATAATGTTTAAAAGAAGTCTATATTTAAAAAATTTTCCATACACCCCCCACCCCCAACCCGGTAGTTCACAGTACCAGTACCTCTTTTTTTTACAATCAACCTACTTTTCATTAATAAACATGATTTTTTTTATTTCCGTAAAAACAATTCTTTTTAATTTTACTATTAGCTACATCTGTTTTACCATAAGATCCAAGGGAGCTAATCATGGAATAGGTACATAAGACATGAAAAATAGTTTAATATTAATTTATTGCTTTTATAAATCAGTAAAAATGTATAATTGTACACAGTCTTAATACTATGGTTATTAAACTACAGTGTTTAAATATTAATTAAAATATTTTATGTAAGTGTACCAAATAGACAGTCTTTTTTGTTTTACATTTGATTTCATAAAGATTGCTGTCTTTTTAACGCTAACCTTATTCATTATACAAGTTCAATAGTAGCCATATTAATCAGAGACGTTTTAGTTTTATTTTGTTTATTGTTAATACAATAATAGTTATAATTAAATTTGAAAATCATAAGTAGTTCACTATGATACAGCATTAAATTAAGTAGCATAGCCTATTTATGAAGCTAAGATAGTCATTTAAATCAATATACAAAATGTTTGCTTTTTAAATCAAGAAGGTAAAACAATCATTCCATTAAAAAAAAAGTATCATTGAGTTATAGATTTTTGTATCTTCCTAAACTGTTAGTGTCAATGAAATTATGGTAAAAAGTCACAATATGTTTTAATTTTGTACAAGTTATTGCATGATTTGTCATGAGCAATGTTGAAAAAGGCAATTACTTATTTTTATTTTTTGTAACATGCCTATAGGTTTCAAAAAATATTGCATAATATACATAATATAAACATCTATATCACATGATAATCAAAAGGGGTAAAGTAGCAACTGTAGACATGTTACAAAACAACTATTATTGCTTTGTTTTTAATAAAATATACATTACACAATATAAAATCTAACACTATTTAACAGTTTTCTCCCCACCCGTTCTTGTATAAGGCAAGTCCCAATGTTATATTAAAAAATTAATACTTCATAGATTATTTACTTGTTTAAATTACCATACTATGGGTTACCTTATCCAGGAACCAGTAACTTATTAGTTTTTGCTAATCACTGATCTACAAGTTATAAGTAAGATATTGTCTTTTAAATACACTGAATTTAAAACAGCTGATATTAACGGGGGCGTAATAGTTTTTGCTTTTACTTCAGAAAGTTCCAGACAAAATTGTATTGGCCTACCAGTAAATTATAATCCATATCTAATCCTGATAAAAAAATTGAATACACTGAGTGAATTATAAAATGGTTATAATTCAATTAGATTAGTTTTTATCAGCCGAGAATGAATTCTTTGGTTTACACAATTGACAAAGTTTCCTTAAAGAAACCTAAGAACCAGCAAGACAACAAATGTTGCAGTTGTAGTGCACAGACTGGATGCTGCTCCCTTAGTGTCATCGCTTTCCTGGGAACTAAGTTTGGTGCACACTTTTCCACAGTCCTCTCCTTCGCAGATGTCACATAATGATGCTATTCTCGGTTCGTAAAACACTCTGGCTCTTCGACCTAATTATAACAAATACTAAAACGTTAAAATCAATTTTTACTATTTTTATCAGGTTTTAAACAACGAAACAGCAAATTATTCTATATATCTCTTACAATACGATATATTTGTATAGATATGTTTATATCGATTTGTATACGAAACTTGAACTTAAATTTTTTGTTTTGTATACAGCAAACCACATTTACTGCAACGGTTTTACTTGTACAGTCCTGGGAAATGCAAAAACTCCTTCTTTGTTGAATTAAAAACTCTCTGTTCTCGCACTTTGAAAGCGACCATTACAACGGTCGGTCACACGCTATATGTTGTATAGACTTTGTGCGTGAGAGGTTTCATTTGTTTGATCTCATTTTGTGATTCGAGAAAAGCTAAGTCAAATACTTTTACGAAATAATTATTTACAAGTATACAGTTCAATTATTTGATTTATTCTCTAGACTTTTTTATAGTAGTATTAGATTTTTGGGAAAAACATAATATATTCCTACATTACTATTCAAACTAGGCCTAGTTTTGTTAGCAGTAGTCTTGTAGTAGGAACATAAAAACAGGTGTTTTCAAAATAAGAAATTTGAAATTGATACACATTTTTATACAGTTCTATTAAAACTAAATTACAAAACTTTTTTACAATTTGAAAAAAATTACAAAAATGTTTACTACTTTTTATGTAGGCCTTAATGAACTTTTTCCTTTCGTTACTGAACATTTTTTGTTTCTTGAGCTAATAACTTTGTAAACTTTACACCAATCAATTTTTTACTGCCATATATAAATTCTTTGAAACTTTCTTTACAAAAAAGCTATGGAACACTTCTGGATTGGTTTATAATTATTATATTTGGCGAATTTTTGAAAATATGCTTGCACACGCACCGAAATGGCTTGGCATTGCAAAAAATAGCATGAACAACACGGTTAAAGATCATCATAGTAGGTGAAACACAAAGTCAAATTAAAGTCTGACAAAAAGCGGGTGATTTGATTGAGATCTCGGCAACCTATAACCAATGCGGGGATAAAGAGAAATTGAATCAATTTTATGAAAAACATTTTGAACTCTGACAGTGATCTACCGGAGCAAGTCCCGAAGATGTTATAAAGAAGCTATAGGTTGATAGAGAAATATATGGGCAGTAAGAACTACCACATTAGTTAAATTAATAAAGAGCTATTCTGGATGTTTTTGTAAAAACATTTAAGCCTAGTTTGATACTATCAATCTTATATTTTTTAAATATTTCTAATTCAATTCAAATTTTTTCAAAAAAAGTAATGAAAATTTTAAAACCATATTAAAACAAAACACTTATACTTACTTTGATCATAATAATCATAGACTGTGACAGGAACTGGTTTCTGCAATGCTACCTTATGCGTCCTGAATGCTGAAACAGTTGGACAATACTCTTTCTTCGTCATCTGGAAAAAAATAAAGGTAAAGCTTTTACACTCCTTTAGAAATTAAGATGATTTTATAAATTAAAAATTGTAATACAGTAATCCTTCGCTATTTGCTATATAGGTTCCGAAAAATTGTGCCGCGAATAACAAAACCATGAATAGCGAAAACCAAACTTTATAGGAAAAGGTTCATGATATATAGAAAATTTTAAAACATTATATACTAATACCTATAATTAATTTACATAAGATACAGGCAGTCCTTGTTAAAAGCGATCCCGCTTTACGCGATTTCGCTTTGACGCGGTAAAAAAAATCCTTGAAAGGTTTAGTATTTGAACTGTGTTGTTTGGAGTGTAGACTACAGTTGATAATTTTATAAGTTATTGGAGCATTGTTTGTCATTTCACTTTCCCCTCAAGGACAGTGCTCTCATAACGGTACCTGTACCCACTTCTACTTGCTCTGTCATTGTCTGGGTTTGTCTATTTTTAGAACTGATTCACGTCAAGGCATCAAGCTATCGTTCGCTGTCAGTAGCGAAAATATTGGTCACGAATGATAATCTAAAACGTAATAAAAACTTAATTTCTTTCAAAATATTTTACTGTAATTTTAATTAATTCTTTTAAATACAGTAAAGTACAGTATGCCATTGACCTTCATTTGCATAAGTCCACTTGCATTCATGCAGAGGTATTCATGTAGGGAAATCCCATCTTGTATGTTTTGTTGTATTTGTGAGTGTTTCGCCGACATGGTATTCAATGTTATTAAATTCGTACAATAATAATTACAGTACATACACTGTAATAATTTATGAATTTTGCATGTACTTTATTGCTATTTAATACAGTATTTTTTTCTTTTTTTAGCGACTGTGAATAATCAAAACTGCGAATACCAAGCCCACGAATGTCGAGGGATTACTGTATGTCCTTAGAAAGTATTAACAATATTAGCTAATCAACGTATTACATTACCTTATCAAAATATAGCATAACTACAGTATCTCCGTCTTTAGTCTCAACTCGTTTGACATTTTGAGAATATTGAAGACTTGGTAATGCATCAGAGTCTACCGTAAAACCAGAGGGCAAGGATACTTCCATTACAGCCATGTTACTTTCATTTCCTCCGACGTACCTAAAAAGTGTAATATATTTTTAAGTATATTTGTATTGTACTTTTACCAATTTTTTTAACTTCTGGTACCATTGGAAGTTCATCTTTTTAGCAAAAATAACAAATAATAACTTCCAATATATAGGATGTTGGTCTCCAAAGGTTTATCAATTTTAATCACCTCAGGTTAAAAAAAAACTATTAGAAGTTTTATTGTTTCATTTGAAAAAAAATTATTCTAATTCCTAATATATTAGTATTTAATACTAATGACATATTTATTTACAAAATGTGGATGGATATTTAAAAAACGGTTTACACTTTGAAAAGAAATATTTAACTTGTATTTTGTATTCAAAACAGTTAGAAGAGTTTATTTACCCTGAACAGATGGAAAGTTGAAGGTGATTGGGATTTGAGTTTTTATCTACTTGTGGGTCAAGTGTGAAGAGAGGCCAGGCACCCGTTACATTCACATTGAATCTGTATGATACTTGAACAATAGCAAATCCACTTCCAGTCGCATTGATTTCAACTTGTCGCACTTTCCTTGGAATCTGTAACCAATTAAGTAGTATTAGTAAGTGAAAAGAATACTGTTTTAATTTAAAAAATCATGCCGTAGAAAATTTCAAATGCTTAGCTCGCAATAATTTCAAAAAAAGTTACACACTTCACAATACCAACAGTTTTTAATATCCTTAAGCAATATGCAGGGTGATTCAGACCTATGCGCCAATGTCTCGGGTAGCTCAAACTATAGCTAAAAATATGAAAAAAAGTTCATATAAACATAAAACCGAAAACTCTTTGTGTCCAGATATCCGCCATTTTGTGTTTCTACAAAATAATTCGTATCTAGAGAACGGTTTGACTGATTGAGTTCAAACTTGGCATGAAGTTTAACCTAACAATGATATATCTCAAGAAAAATAATCGAATCCATCCAATCATGCGTTTCAAAATGGCGGTTGTTTGAAAATTTCAAACCTAAATTACTCAAAAACTGTACATTTTAACAAAAAAAAATGTCAAGATACCTTTTGTGTAGCCCTTTTGATTCCCTATCGGATGGTGTAACTGTCAAAATAATCGGACGAAGGAGAATAGCTAAGTGCAACAATTGGTCTGTTCAACGAGGCATTACCAACACAGCAATATTGTATGTACATTTGCTGTCATTATCTTTAACTTAGCTATTATCCTTCATCCGATTGTTTTACAGTTACACCATCCGAAAGGGAATCAAAAGGGCTACAAATGTCTTGACATTTTTTTTTTAAATGTACGGTTTTTGAGTAATTTATGTTTGAAAAGTTCAAACAGCCGCCATTTTTAAATGCACGATTGTAAAGAATCGATTATTTTTCTTGAGGTAGATCATTATTAAGTTAAACTTCATGCCAAGGTTGAACTCAATTAGTCAAACCGTTCTCTATATATAAATTATTTTGTAAAAAAACAAAATGGTGGATATCTGGAAAACAAAGTGTTTTCGAGCCTATGTTTATATATGAAGTTTTTCTCTTATTTTTAGCAATAGAATGAGCTACCAAGACATTGCTGCATAGTTATAAATCACCTTGTATATTTTATAACGAAAGCATCTAAACAACAATACAATTGTGTTTAATTCTATAATTAAAAATTTGTTGCCTAAATTTATTGATGTAATTTCATAAAAAGTACGTCATTTTCCAACAACACTATGCAAGTCTGAGATGTGTAATTGGACTGTATTTTTTTCATATAAAATTCCAATAAAATATGATCTGTATAGTTGTACTGAAGATGCACAAAAATACTCAAGATATTTTAAATAGTAGTAATATGTACTAAGAAGAATAAATTATACAATTAAATTAAATAAGGTTATATAAGAAAGCAAAATAATATTGTAAAACAAATTAATAAATAGCATATTAATTTTGTAATTTCTAAAATGCTGTTGATACCACTTACTTCTTGTTTCTGTAGAATCATTGCATTTGCTGGATTGACTTTAATTGTATTTGACATACCCTTATTGTAAGAGAATAAGACTGATACATCAATATTCGGAGAAGTTATCTTTTCAGCCATCTGTGCCAAAGCAGCCATTGCAACGACTGTATCCTGCAAAATATGTAACAAATTCCACAAATAAACAAATTGTGTTACAGAGAAATATGTTATAGAACACAATATTAACGCTAAGGGAAAATTAAATAAAATTACAATAGTTTGTATATACCTGAGTTGAAGCAAATCCACCTTGATCATTTTGTTGCGATATCAACCATCTCACAATAGGGAAGGCATCTTCTACAAGTCCTTTCTTTAAGTAAGTAAGTAAACTGTATGATGTCATCTCGACATTTATAGAGTTAGGCACGTTGGTCCATGGGTTCTTTCGTTGAGCATCAGTCAGAGGCTGACTCCACCACTTCATTTCATCTGGTAGAAAAACATACACAATATAATATAATGCAAACATTGAATTCATCTTGTCCCTTTTTTAACACTAGCTTTTACTATTACGTGACCAAGTTTACATTTAACTCGGAGAACGAATTTGTACCAGTGACAGTAGAGTGGATTTATAGTATTTAATTTTCGCTGCTTAGCTAAAATACAATACAGTACAGTCCCGCTATTACGAACCTCACTTTTCCAAAAAGCCGCCTATTCAGAACATACATAGGCCTAAGCTAGATGAAAACACCTAAAACCAAATTGGAATGAAAGATGGTTACTTACAGTACATGTCGGCTTCATTTATACAATTCTGTAGAATTATTTTGAATCACTACTAAACACAAAAAATAACTAATTTACACACACTTAAGTGTAAGTTCACACCATCCGGTTTTCCCCCACCGTTGCTTTACGTTTTGGTTAACGGAAATTGAAGACACATTAATCCCAATGGGCCTGTTGGAATTGTCAGGTTTTGTTTCGTTCACGTTTTCCGTCCGTTTTGTGGGATTGAAGCTACCACAATAAGCGTCAGGTGAAACGGGTTCTTCCGAAAGAAGGAAGGATTAGATAAAACAGCTATGCTCTAGTAGTGTCATTGCCACTTGCCGGTGCGTTCGTCCGTTTTTCTCCTCCGTTTCTGTTTTTGTCGAAGGAATTTTATTTTTTTCCTCGATCTTTTTTCAAGAATATGCGGTAACAACGGACAGACTGCGGGATGACAAAATGGACAGTTCGAACAACATATCCCTTCCGTTTTTAGAAGAAAACGGAATCGTAATGCAATGGAAGGAAAAACCGGATGGTGTAAACCAGCACTAAGAAGGAAAGTCAGTGATTTTTTCTGACAAAGAGCACCGAATCGACTTGAGGATGCTATGTTCCGCCATCGCCGCATGAAATAACATCATTTGGTGTTGATGAAGCGTGTTTTTCGACGTAGCGTAAGGTGAGGTCAAGAGCATTTACCGCATCTGGTGTATGCAGGGTCAAGAAAGTAAACCTTAACAAGTCAATACGTTGATATTATTCATAAAATCCGCCTATTCCGAATTCCCGCTAAACCGAACAGTGTTCCGTCCCAGTTAGTTCGGAATAGTGGAACTCTACTGTATAGACAAAACACATGAGCATTTTTTGGAATGTTATCATGGAAATACGGGGGATTCAAAATTACACAGCAATCTCTCAGGAGCTGATCCTATAGATTCAAGATATTTTGTGTTAAAAATTGTAAATGGCTGCTATTTTTTAAAATATACATAATACAATGTTGATTCTTAGTATACTGGTTAAACGAAGTATAAAAAGTGGGTATACCAAATTTATACTCAAAATCTCCAAAATCCAAACTCATAAATCTTAATAGTTTCTTAAGTAATTATTAATTCTTTAAACTTGCGAAATGGTCAACTTACGGAAAACCAAGCGTTTCTGGAACTGTGTTTATATGAACGTTTTTACTAATTTTTGTCTGTAGGAACTGCTATTGAGAGACTGACTTGCAATTTTGAACCATCTTGTATATAGTTTATAAGAGAATTAACAAAACATTAAATATTTATCTATATGACTAGTTCTACTGAAAATCCACATACTGAGTAGTATTGTGAAAACTGTTCTACAATAAATATGTATATACTACTAGAGTTTTTAAGTTCCCGGAATTGGTTTAAATTATTTATTGAACAAAGTTAAAAACTTACAAATTTATTTACCCTCAAAATACTCTCCTTCTGCAACAACACACTTGCCGCAACGTTTATACAGCTCTTCAAAAACTTTTGGAACTCATTTTGTGAAAGTTCTTTCATGGCTGTCGCAGCATGTTGCTTGATAACCTCAGCATCTGCATATCGTTCTCCCTTCAACGATGTTTTCAACGCGTGAAAAGGAAGAAATCGGCTGGCGCGAGATCAGATGAGTAGGCTGGATGTTCTAGAGTGGTAACCTTTTTCTTGACTAGATAATTACATACTAACAGGGACCAATGTGCAGGGGCGTTGTCATGAAGCAAAATCCAATTGTTTCCCGCCCATTTTTCAGGGCGTTTCCTCCTGATGGAATCTCTTAAGCGCTCAAGAATGTCCACGTAAAGTTCTTTGTTCTCTGTTTGTCCCTGTGGAATGAACTCGTAGTGCCTTTGTAATCAAAAAACACCTCCAGCATCACTTTTCCCTTGTTTTTGTCCAAGCAAAATTTTTCCTTCCTTGGAGATGTTTTCGTTTTCCAATCAGAGGACTGACGTTTTGTTTGAGGGTAGCGAAAACACCGTATTTCATCACCAGTTACAATTTTTTTCTAAAAATCCGGATCTGAATCGGCCATATCAATTTTAACTCACCAGTCATTAACATCAAATTTTTTTTGTTATCATTCGCAAACAAATTCAATGCATGTTTAAATGATCATGAAGGATACTGTGGACACCAACATGTGATAAATTTTACTCAAATGTGATTTCATCAATCGTTAGTCTTCTTTTTGCAAGTACAAGTTGCCGTACTCGCTAAATGTTTTCATCAGTGGTTGAGGTTGAAGGTCGTCCGCTACGAGGGCCATCTTTCAATGCTTACGCGACCTTCACGAAAACATTTGTGCCATTCGTAAACTTGACTCTTCTTCATCGCCCCGTCTCCCTAAGCTTGAATTAACAACTCAAGAGTCTCAGAAGGTGGCTTTTGAAGCAAAACACAGAATTTAATGTTTGCTTGCTGTTCACTATACACTATTTTTTTACAGTTTTAAATAAAACTGTAAACTTGCAGACACACGATAAGCACTCTTGACTGGTGAACAAAGGCAACTGAGCTACTGATTTTACCTCCCCAGAAGTAGTACCAACTGCTGCAAAACAAATTTCTCACAGGCGACTGCACGGGGTCTCTAGAAATTAATTCCGGGAAGTTTGACTCTAGGTTTTATATGGAATACCGGTATGTGTCCATTAGTCCAAATATGTTTCTTTTTAAGAACAACTTCTTACCAGCAATTTTAAAAACAGTATTTCACTAATAGCTTTAACAATATTTCTTGCATACTAAAAATATAAATAGCACTATATACCTGTTGAGTTAGCTTTGGCTTCCAAAAGGTTGAAAGCAATCTCTCCGCCAGGATGTTGAGCCAACTGCAGAGTGTATGCACAAATTGCAATGGCATAGGGATCTTCCAGACCATTCAGGTTCTTTACAATATAATCAAGCCCTTTGTTGATACTATTTCTGTATACTGGAGTTGCTTTGGTATTTTCCAAGAAAGCTGTGAGTGTATACGCTGTCAGAGCTAGTCCTTTAGCTGACCCGCCTTGCATGTCTTTGTGGCTGACCTGGCCTACTTCAGGGAAACTGCCATTGCTAGCTTGATTACTTGCCAACCATTGCAAAGCATCCATGATTATCTTCTCTTCAATGTTTATATGTGACATTGCTTGTCTAAATGATTTCGCAACAAAAGCTGTTAACCTGAAATTCAAATTGTATA
Organism: Philaenus spumarius; assembly: GCA_018207615.1. Taxonomy (NCBI): domain Eukaryota; kingdom Metazoa; phylum Arthropoda; class Insecta; order Hemiptera; family Aphrophoridae; genus Philaenus; species Philaenus spumarius. Next base: position 31,218 of record JAGFPH010006635.1, read on the forward strand.
AAACTAATGATCAGATTTTTATACAGCAAAGATTTTCAAATCATGTATACAAAATATAATTTGTAAAAATATTATTATTTTAATGAATATATATTAATTTATAAGGAAATAAAATGAATAAAAGTAAAAACTTTTAATATGTTGTAGGGCTAAATATTACTTACATAATATCATCGATAAGATATCTTTAAATAATACAATACAAAATTAATGGGTACCGTATTAAACATGTCAAATAAAAATATTAATATAATATCGTGCAACACAAAAATTCTTACCAATAATATGTTTCAACAACAATATTGCCATCTTAAGTGATGCATGAATAAATACTGTGTGGCTGTATAAATAATATTTTATACGCTTGGCTCAGTACTAGGTTAATTTGAATTTGGTTATTGTAGCTAATGAATTACTGAAAATAGTGACATTGACATTGAAACATATTTGAGTGAATAAACGGAATATTTCAGAAAATTGTAGTCCAAGTTTTATTTTATTAAATGGTGAATAACTGTTTTTTAGCTACACAGTTTGTTAAAACTTGAACGAAAATTTTCACAAATAATATGTTTATTTACTCAAAAGTATTTCACTGACAATCTCGCCATCTTCTATGAGCATGATTTTTGTATAGACATTAATATAGTTAACAAGCTTAACACAATTTAAACATAAAAACATTATTATATTGAAATACTTCTGTGTTACCGGTACTCTTTTAAAAATTCAGATTTTTTCCCCAGAAAGAAAACAAATATAATATGGTCATGTATAATGTCTCAAAAATATTAATTTTCAGTGATGTTTGGAATCGCCCAAAGAGCTGAAGTTTTTTAATAATTTGTTTAGAATAGAACTTTTTAAATGTGATTTACCATGTGCTTCCACTGCGATCAGAAGCTCCAAAAGCACTGAAAGATCCATCACTATGTCTGTAAGTAAGTTCCTGCTGGTATCCTTTCTCAAGGAAACGGAGAGCTCTGCTTTCTATGGCTTGTGACAGTTGGTTTACGTTCTAAAAATAATTACAATCTTTATTAAGAATTATCAAATATGTCATAAGTTCATATAAACTGTATCTATTTTCATTTCGGTAATTTGCTTCTTTACAACAAAACAGGTAAGGTTAAGGAGGTTAAAGCTGATATTTTAGTTACCCGAGATCTGTAAAGAAGCTTTTAAATAGTTGTTATATAGACACTATTTTACTTAAACCTTTCCCCGGTATTCATAATTGACACCAAGTGCCTCATACCAGACCTCTTAAATGGCTAAATTTGTCACTTATATTCAGTTAATGTTCAACTACGATTACTAATTCACTACTTATTCAATATGCATGAAATTTTTACCATATATCTTAATATTATATTGGTATATACAAAATTTGTATATTTACTTACTTAATGCAGCACTGAAATTGAAAAATAAGTTCCGGTTCACTCAGAGTTATAACTTTTACAAAAATGTTAGCAGACACTTTATATTTGTTAGGCCATAAACTGTCTTTTATTTGTGTTCAATTACTACAAAACTACATTTAATAAATCAAAAAAATTAACCATGTATTTTAAATTCAGTTTAGCCATGTTTTATGTTACTCTTGGTTTACAAAAGTTGTGCTACAGATGATTATAAACACAGATCTAAAACCCTAAACAGCTGGAAGAAATAACAAATGATTTACAACTGTACTGTAAAATGTTCTCTGAACACGTTTTTAAAGTTAGTTTTAAAATATTCCAACAGATGGCGAAGTTATACGCATTTAAAGTTCTACTACGGATTAATACAGAAACCCAGGAGTGACAAAAATAAATCGCTACGAGTTACTACGGAATACTGTGGAAAGAGTTAATCCCATATAAAACTAATTTTACTAAACAAAATTAAGTATATATCATAATATGAATATAGACTATCAGTCAAGTTGCTATTAGTAAATAAATATAAAGCAACAGAAATATAAACAAATATAAATGTAAAAATGTTGATCAGCTGACATTTTAATAATTAACTTTAAGGTAAACATTCAAACAAAAACCAGTTGATCAAAGCTTCAACCCTCCGAGTGTCTGTTGTAAAACCTAAAATGTCACACTATTTTTGGGTAAAACGCGAGCTTTCGGTAAACAAAATCATCAAAAATTCAGTTTTAGGCCTAGACACATTTTTGATGCATGAAATTATTCAGAAAATTATATAGAATATTGTGCATTACATAGCTTTGTTTTAACTTCTGAGTATTCTCACCCAAAGTTAGAAAATGTTCCAAAATGTTTCTTTTTCAAATTTGATAACTATCAGAAATCCTACTTACACCTATGTCATAAAAAAAACCAGAATAGCCATTTTGTTCTAAATTTTATCTAGTTTCAGAAAATATTCAGTTATATAGGCAATATATAAACACACACAAAGTTTGAGCACTAAAACTATGTACACGGTATTGACCACACTGTTTTTTGGGTGAAACGCAATCTTTCGGTATAGAATTCACTAAAAATACAATCTTAGAACTAGGGACATAATTGATGCATCAAATTACTCAGAAAATTATAGGGAATATTGTAAAATAAATAAGCTGGAATTTCTAAATTGTCTCTCCCAAAATAAGAAAATTTTTCAAAATTTGTCTTTTTCAATATTTACTACTTCACCCGATTCCACGTTCACCGTGCAGTACAGAGTATCCATAAGCCATGTTATCCTTACGACAGTCTCAGAGATAACAGCCAACTAAAAAACATCAACTCCCATGCTACGCTAGGTCAGTTGACGCAACCCGCATGACAATAAACGTGATGTTCGCTGTAATGGTAGTAGCATGTCTATTCTCCCATGAGACCTGTACTGCACGGTGAACGTGGAATCAAGTGTAGACTTATCACAAAATCCACAAATCTATGTTATAAACAATCCAAATTCATCATTTTGTTCAAAATTGTATATAGTTTTAGAAAATATTTATTTACATTGGTAATATATACACACACACAAAGTTAGAGCACTAAAACAAAAACAACGTCCACTTGGGTTAGCCCAAAAACTGAACAGCTGAATAGTTCCTGAGTGATTATTTATCAATCTGTTGCCAAGAATACTAAAACTATACACCAAAAGATGCACCGTTTTCTACAGAATCGATCGATACCACATACTAAGCGTTTAGCGAAAAATGCCTTCGAATAGAATTTAATCTGTGACGTAGTGCACAATCATTGCTGGAGCGACTACTAACACGCACCTTACTGTCAAATCGTCGCTAGAGTGATGACCGGCACTCGGAGGATTAAACAATCATTTTGTAGTTAAAAGCATTTAATGGTACAATTTAACATGTGGGTGTAGGGGAAAGTGGGGTAAGACCGGGTAGCTAACACTTGGCGGCTTACTGAAGCTAAACTATTCATCATATAAAATCCAACTTTACTATAAATACCCACGAACTATATGGCTGTAATAATATATTCGTTAAAATTGTTAATCAACAATAATACATTTATTATAATACATTTTGTGAAAAAAAGCAAATCACCCGGTCTTGCCCCACTGGAGGGGTAAGACCGGGTGTCCATGTTAATACTATGAAAAAAATCAAAAATAATATATTTGTTTATAAAAAACAAAGAAAATTATTTATTTACTTATTTATATAGAACATTTAAGAACAAAAATCAGACATGACAAGCTCACATCTTAAATAAATAAATATAATCATTAAATAAATACATATAAATCATTGCAGTGCAGGTGGTATCAGATTTACTTTCCAAATCTGATTTCTTAGAATAAACTTCATATTTGGTTCCAGTCTTAGGCTTTTATTTACATTTTTTCTGAATCATTTTATTGTTTTTCTCATTAATTTTTTTAAATTCTTCTACAAAAAGTATTCTCTTTCTTGAAAATGTTTGCTCTTCTTCATTATGTTTTCCTTCTATTAAACCTTCTAGTTCATGTTTATGTGGTGATGTTGCTAAAATGAATGTTTTTCCTTTTATTTTATCAACTTTTTCAATCGTTTTTCTTTCGACACGAGGTGGTGGCATTACGTCTCTAGGGGAAACAGCAAAAGACGAAGATCCAATTAATGCATTATTGAATGGCTTAACTCCCAAACTCTTTGAGCAGCAGGGTTCTTTTGGTTCAGGAATATTTTCATTCTCTGTAGGTTTGTCTATATTGAGAAGTTCGCGGTCCAGACCGGACTCCAGATTTCTAGCTTTTTCAAGTTGGGAAGTAGAAAAAATTTCCCGTTCATTTGAAGCTAGGTTATCTTTTGATATTAGACTGTCTGTAGTTTTTTATGGTGCGTGTAGTTTTTTCATTTCTATTTTCAAAGGACAACTCCCTGTGTATTTAAAACAATTTACTGCAGTGTGCATATTCCCTGCTCGGAGAAATGCTGCACCAAAGAGTTTAGCAACCTGATGAATATTGGCAGCACTCCCGGGATGCTCAACTAGCCGACATTAGGCCATTGAGAATTATTGTGGGGTAAGACCGGGTACTACCTGGTCTTGCCCCGTAGGCAGTACCCGGTCTTACCCCGAGTGTAGAGGTAATGCAAACAGAATATTATTTTAAAAATACAAAACCTTTTCAACAATGTTTTATACAGAATAATAACTGATTTAACATGTAATTATGGGGAAATTTTTTATTATATCCTAACTCTTAAAGAGCTTGAACAAAACTAGTTAGAAAATCAGTAAACATTGGAGAGAAAGTATTAAAAAACAAATTTACAAATGCTGACGCTGTCTGATCGGTGCTACGAAGATGCCGTAATGGCCGCTCCTTTACCTTGTCTTGTAGAATGTAGTTCCATCGCTGTCCGGTAGAAAACACCACAAAATTGTTCAGAATTAAGGTACCCGGTCTCACCCCACCACCCGGTCTTACCCCACTCTCCCCTAGGTAAAGATAAATAGTTAGTTTTCACCCTTATCTTGTATTCTATTACACTAGGTTTTTATTACCTTGGAAGTTTCAAAGCATTTTTAATCTCTTAAAATAATGCTGATGTAATAAAAACATAAATACAATAATTTGATTTACCTTCAAATAATCAATGATGACAATATTTGGCACAAAATTCAGCATATTTTGCTCACCGCACCCAAAAGGCATCTTAATAAGACTCGCAAGGTTAGGAATACTTGGGCCAAGCATGTCTCCAACTGCTGAAACTTCAATAACTTCTGAGCCGGGGACCACGTTCACAGGAATATCCAATGTTACATTGGTACTTAAGAAGTTTGTTTTCCTTAGGTCAACAAATATTGCTTTATTTAAATACTGGGTTTCTCCTTCAGCCTATAAAATTAAAAATGATATTTGTATTCTCATAAATGAATTAATTCAGTTATTATGTAAGTATTTATTTGTTTCAAAATGAAATGAAAATAGTGCTTTTATTAAAACATGATAGTAATAATTACAAAATTAAGATAACAAACACTGTTTCTGCCAATGACTGTCTGTCAGCCAGGTTGACACTAAAGTCTAGATGACAGAAACTTTTCTTATTATTAAATTAACTATACAAACTGACACATAATGAAGTAGAAGACAGCCTGAAATGATAACAGTTATAAAATATAACTTACACTTGCATAATAATACAAATGAAAAACCTTCTTGAAACATGAACATAATAAAAAGGCTAGTATTTTAAATATTATTTCTGCTGATTGTATGCAATAATTGGTCAGTATGTGTATGGTAAATTGTTTAAAAATCTTACTTGTTCAAATCTTGTGTTTATTTCCAGTTGTTCAATATTATTTGTTACATTTATTTTTATGGATTATTTTTATTTTTTTATTTTATTCTTTTACTAATTTGTACTCAGTTTATTGTGTTAGCCTATTAAGTTTATTTATTATTTATTTTTATATATTTGTTATTTTTATTTTACCTTTTTATTGTAATTTTGATTTTATTTATTTCAGTTTATTTTATTATATTTAAGTTTATTCTATTAATTGTTAAAAAGATTTATATTTTTATTTATATTTATTAATGTTTGTTACGGTTTACGTCGCTCCTCCTACTCCCCACCTAGGTGCGTTGTGATTGGGCGTCAACGGTGTGGAGGGAGTGGGGAGGACGGAGTATACCTTAGACTAGTTTAGTTCTGTAGTGTTAAAGCCCTCCGAGGATGATGACCATGTCATTGAAATGTGCATTAGGGTAGTACATTAAACATAATTTTTCATTAAATTGTTCTGTTATTGTTTTTTGTTCCTTATTATTGTGGTTCCGGGTTTCATTCAATCATTCATAATAAAAAGGAATAAAATGGAGACAAATCTATTTATTTAGATTTTTTTAAATCGTAAAATGCTGCACCATTTATCTGACTCAATAGTTCCAATCAAAGTAATACTATTTATTATTGGTTTTCGCCATTCCGAATATTGTGAATTGATAAAATCAAATGTTAGACTTACCGTCTTCAATATTTAAGTAATGTTTAAGACACCGTCCTTAGGCAGTAATGTTTAAGACACCGCGCGGTACGGTTCAGTGATGATCTAGTTCAGGAACATTTTTAACTCGTGTGTGCGTATAAATGTTTTGTGTTAAGTGTTTTTATGTTATTTATTTAAGTGTTCAAAATTGACGAAGGGAAACCGAATGGACTTGAAAATGGTTGAATAACCGAAACGGCCCTCGTTTAGAACGACGAACAAATGGAATATTGAAGACGGTAAGTCTAACATTTGATTTTATTAATACTTTTTCTCTTAAATGTATTTGCATATGTTTGTACTATATAAGAAGAAACTATTGCTTTACACACCTTAACCAGAAGTTTCCTCTCAACAGCGTCTCCTGCAATATTACTGTTGGCTGTCACCTTTATGCTAATATAACCCAACTCTTTTGGTGAAATCATAAATGCAGTGGATGCACCAATGTTTGCAGGTACAACTAATTTCTTACGCCGATATAATTCCAGTTCTAAAAATGAGCAGTATGATTATTACATTTGGCTTAAATATATTACGTACGAAACTCATTTATAAATTAAACATACCCATATGTACTGTTAAAATTAGATATATAAAATTACAAAAATGTAACTAATTGATTTAAATATTTCCAGTGTTATAATTTCAACCAACAGATTTATTAATCAAACATTACGAGTCAGTTCGGCACTTTAACATGCTTCATAGTCTTACATCTTACAAGCTTTCTTAAATCTGGTTTTTTCAGGCATTAACAAGAGTGATTCCAAGCCTTTTCGTTACCATATTGTTTTAAAGTGCACTATACATTAAATTTTTTGACAAAATCAGTCTAGTCATTACTACTACAAAATAAAATCATTTGTATTATATAAATAAAAATATTTATCTATTAAAAAATAGAAAGTAAACTAGTAAGCCGCCAAAAAACACAAGCAGATTAATTAGATACACATCAGGAATAAATCATTTAAAACATACTATTTAAAAAGTACAGACTTTATCCATTTGACGCATAGCATAAGAAACATTACAGTGGTTGCACTCAAATTATTCCAAGCACTACCATGTCTCATTTTGGCAGTTACAATACAAAGTAATTAGCACCTAAGGTCATACTGCTAGACTAGTTGCTTTTGGGTTATTTGAAGAAGGTGTATGAAAATTACTGACATATTAACTAACACATTTTATTTCACATTTAAATTTTAATCTCTAATTGATTTGCACAAATCATTTTCATTAAAATATTTAATTGGTAATAAGTGACGTATCAACTTAATTTTATTTAATGATTGCAACTGAAACTTCAAAATGTTTGTTGCTAACTAAATATACATTTCTAAAGAACATTGTATTTTTTAGGCAAAGTAAATTTATGCTTTATGCAAAGGTGTTACATGCTTCACCCACCTTATTTTCAAAATGAATAGGTAGGCTAAATATATTATTCAAACTTTTCTGTACGGTCAGCTGTGAAATAAAACTGAATTTATTTGATTTTTTAGTAGGCAAAATATGAACAGTAATAATAAATTTAAATCAATTATTGAAGAACTAGCAAAAATTTAGCATTATCGTATATCAATTGTTTTTATTAAATTATACATGTTTTCAACAACTTTTTTATACGTATAAACAATTTAAAGAATCGCATTTGTATTTGGAATAAAAGTAAAATACTAACTTGGAGCATCGTTGACATCATTTGAGTAATCAGCAAAGTCAAATTGTCCAGAATTTTCCAAAGTAATATCCGCAATCACATCTTTGTCCATATAGTTGAAAACGACAACTGGGATAGCAACAATCTCCCCACGGATTACTGAGTACGGTAAGTCGAGAGATATAAAAAATGGACGGAAAACTCGAACCTTATGAAACAAAAGAAATCCAGTTTTAAATTCTACTGAGCATAATAAGGAACTATTAATATAAAAAAATGATGCTGTGACTGGTGTAAACAAAGAATTCATATTATAAAAAATTATGCATATTAATCATTACTTTTCAACAAAACAAGTTTTAGTCAAAGCTTACAGAAGGGATGTGTATGCTTTGAAAGTTGGAAAATAAAGGAACACATTATATATATATTTACTTTTGTACTAATAGTTTTAAACATAGGTAATTTATTATTGCCTATTGAAATAGTTTTCATATCGATTTAAGAGAATAAGTCACTAAAGTTTATATTATGAATTACTTAATCTAGTTATAACATAATTTTATTATAAACTCAGCTGTAATGTCATAAGGTGTTATAATTTTGTATTAAAATTGTATGTTTAGATTATTTTTTTAATAATTAATTGCAATATTTTTATCTATAGTACACAATTTTCAAGTATGTCAAAAGCAGCACCTAAAATATCAAGCATTTATTTGTATACTAAAAATTCATTTACCTTTATGCATGCACAACAATATTTTCAACAAGGTCTACTCAGATTATACTTTTTGTGACAGTACTTTACCCTTCTTTGAACCTATTTTCCCACCCTTTCTCTACACTCCTTCAAAATTATCAAACATTTTAAAACATTTTAAGTGCGTCCTCGGGCCGCTGCGGCGGGATCAAGTTATTTAACTTGGTTGTCGAGAGGTTGAGGAGGTGAGCGTCACAAGGGACGTGACACTCATTCCCTTGCCCTCAGGGGTGTATCTGCACTCAAGACCGTTGGAGTTGGCTCACTCGACTGAAGAGTTGGGCCTATGCAGAGAAGAGTTGCATCCTGCACGAGGTGACCCTGCGCTGGACTAAGGTCTCGGCTGAATTCAACGGATCTAAGGGAGTAAACCCTGAAATAAAATCCCCAATCCGAATGTTTTTCACCCGTGCTGATAGGATGAATGGTACCAGGGTAATGGTGCATTAAACGGGATACCTGAGATACCAGGCGACCTCTCAGGGAAACTTAGCCTTACCGTGCATGCGGGCTCTGTGCGGCGGACCTCTTTACTACCCTGCTCTACTCGTGGGAATCATATGGACCCAAAACAAAAAACAAAAAAACAAAACACGGCAGAGAACCAGCCAACAACTGGAAACTCAGCCGGTCACTCAGGACAGGTAGCGGCCTCAAAGCATGCTCACCTTGTCCAAAACACAGAAGCACACGAATCTGCTTCTTTTGTCGACAGACGAGAACCAGCCATCGAGCAGGGTTCTAGATCTGTCGACATGGAAGTAGATCCTAGTAAGGGGGAGGTTGAGTCGGGCTCTGAGCTGGACGAAGACCTCCTCCTGAAAAATCCTTGACACCCCAGGTTTCTCAGGTGAGCTGACGGACGCTACCAAGCAGTTGGTCTCGCTCAGGGTGGAACAGAGGCGTCCTAGGATGTCCAAATCAGATAGGAGGCGTGCTCTCAAGGCCAAATATGGCAGGGAGTATGACCCCCAAAAAATTTGATAAGCGTAAGAACAAAGGTGCTGCCTCGACAGCTGCCAATGTTCCCGCACTCATGGAAGGGGGTCAGAAGCGCGGCAGAACCGATGCTAAAACTCCCCCTTCCACTGAAACACAGAGGAAGCGACCTAGGCAATCTGGTGAGCACGGTGCATCGACATCGGCGCAACCTGGATCATCGTTTAAGGAAGCTCTCTCCTCCATCAAAATGGCAGTTGTGCCCAAATGTTTTCCTGAAGAAAAATTCTCCGAGGAACAGGGCACAACATTAGAAAATGCCATTATGGATAAGTTCGAGTGTCTGGAGGACAGCTCATACCCAGTCTTCTCAGGCTCGTACATGGAGAAAGGAGCACTCATTATCTCGTGCTCCAATTCTCATACCAAACTCTGGTTGACGAAAGTCATTTCCAGTATTAGACCTCTGGGCGAGGATGTTGAGCTTATCGTTGGTGACCGAAAGGATATCCTGCGGGCTACCAAGGTGTTCTTCAGAACACCTGTCAAGCTGGCAGGGTCTCCAGAAAGGATCCGGGATATGCTTGACAAGCAAAACCCGAGCTTCAGGGTCAAAGACTGGAAGACCTTGGCGACAAAGGAGGACCCCAAAGGCCGTACCTTTGTCTTCCTGGTTGACGACTCGTCTCTTGCAGCCATCAAGGCAGCAGGATGCAAGGCGCATGTAGGACTGTGGCAAGTCTCTCTTGTCTTGTTGTCAGGAAGAGACAATGCTGAAAGTCCTGCAGATAAACCTTCACCACAGTAAGGCGGCTTCGGCCTCCTTCTGCCAAACATTCCGGCAAAAACACATCGACCTGGCGCTGATCCAGGAGCCTTGGCTCCATCGAGGTCGGATCGCAGGACTGGGAGATGCCGAAGGTAAGCTTATTTTTTGTAACTCGATTAACAACAACCGAACCTGCATTCTTGCAAGGTTGGGAGTACAATGCTTGCCTTTAATCGATTTTTGTTCCAGAGACACCACTACAGTGATAATCCACTGGCAGAATGGGAAGGACAAACAGGGCCTAATTTTGAGCTCCGCTTACCTGCCATACGATGCCAGTACACCTCCTCCATCTAGAGACCTGGAACTCCTGGTGGAGGCTTCAACTGTCAGAAGGCAGCAGCTTCTGGTGGGGTGCGACGCCAATGCGCATCACCATCTAGGATGGGGCAGCACTGACACCAATACAAGGGGTGCGTCATTACTAGATATTCTCTTGTCTAATAACTTACAAATTGTTAATGTAGGCGATACACCGACCTTCTCCAATAAAATCAGGAGTGAGGTCATAGACATTACCTTTTGTACAGAAAATACAGCAAATCTGATTAGGGACTGGCACGTATCAACAGAAGCCTCCCTGTCAGATCACAAGTACATAATGTTTCAACTAGGAACACACAACACAAAAGCACTATTCAGGGATCCGAGGGCTACCGACTGGGGGTCCTATTCGGATCAGCTGTCGGCGGTACTCGGCTCCATGACGGGGGCGATTGCAACCTTTCCAGACGTGGACCGAGTGGCCTCCTCACTTCAGGAGGCCATAATGGACTGCTATCTGGATAACTGCCCTCTGCGATCTAAAACTGGTAGATCTAATACCAGATGGTGGTCTCCGGACCTTGGTCGCAGAAGGAAACAATTAAGAAGGCTGTTTAATGCCTCCAAGCGGAGCGGTGATTGGAGGGAGTACCATCTAGCTCTCACATCATACAGCAAAGCTATCAGGCAAACCAAACTTGATTCCTGGAAGGCATTCACCAACAAAGTGAATAGCCAAAAGGAGGCAGCTAGACTGCAACAAGTAATGGCTTCAAAACCTCATAATCCTGTGGGCACCTTAAGGAAGCTGACAGGAGGTTACACTAAAACACCGGAAGAGACGCTCAAGGTACTACTTGAAACTCACTTCCCTGGATGCATAAATAGTGACACTGCAGACGGTAGTCGGAGTCAAGCTGGGGATAGTTCTTGGCCGAGGGCATCCCGGGCTGATTGGAAACTGGCCAGAAGCATTGTCACTATTTCTAAACTAAAATGGGCGATAAACAAATTCAGCCCATTTAAATCACCTGGCGAAGACGGAATCTATCCGGCATTATTGCAGGAAGGACCAGACTCCCTGATTCAATGGATCTGCAAGCTATCTAGAGCCAGTGTAGCCTATGGCTACATTCCAAAGGCGTGGAGAGCTAGCAGAGTAACATTCATTCCTAAGCGCGGCAGAACAAATTATTCTGATGCCAAAGCTTATCGACCTATCAGCTTATCCTCGTTTCTCTTAAAAACAGTGGAGAGGCTAGTGGAAAGATACTTGAGAAAAGGGGGGCTCTCTGAGGTACCTCTTCATCGAAATCAACACGCCTACCAACCGGGAAAATCCTGTGAAACTGCTCTACACAGTCTGGTGGGCAGAATCGAGGATACCCTGGCAAGGAAGGAAATAGCCCTGTGCGCTTTCTTGGATATAGAAGGCGCATTCGATAATACTTCGTTTGATTCAATAGTGCGGAAACTTCAAGAGCGAGCTGTGGACCCGGCCATAACAAGGTGGGTGCACTCCATGCTACGAAGCAGGCGCATACAAAGTTCCCTACTTGGTGAATTGATTGAGGTCACGGCTACAAGAGGGTGTCCACAGGGAGGAGTTCTTTCACCTCTGCTGTGGAGCTTGGTGGTCGATGGTCTCATTACAGAAATTAGCCAGTCAGGAACATACATCCAAGGCTATGCAGATGACATAGCAATCTTGGTTATTGGTAAAAATTATGACACTGTCTCAGATATCATAAACAGAAATCTGAGATGTGTTAAAACATGGTGTACAAGGGAAGGCCTCAACGTCAATCCCAACAAAACCACTATAGTTCCCTTTACAAGGAAAAGGAACTTAACAGCCCTGGAGAGGATATCCATGGACAACATCCGGTTGAATATTTCCGCGTCAGTAAAGAATCTTGGAGTAATTCTTGATCAAAAGCTGACATGGAATGCACACCTGGACAATCTGATTCTTAAGGCAAAATGGGCGCTACTGGCAACCAGACGCTTTATTGGAACTACCTGGGGTCTCAAACCTCATATGGCTCTTTGGCTGTATGAATCTGTGATTAGACCCCAAATTACATATGGAGCGGTGGTTTGGTGGAAGAAATCATGCCAAACTGCTGCTGTTATCAAGCTAACTGGTCTACAACGACTTGCATGCTTATGTATAACTGGAGCTTTCAGAAGTAGCCCTACAGCAGCTTTGGAGGTGCTCCTTGGACTTCCGCCCCTAGACATTCACATAATGTCGGAGGCAAGGAAGTCGGCATACAGACTAATAAGTGTGAACGAATGGCGGAGGGGCATGCCAGGAGCAGGACATTCCGACATTGTGAACACTGTACTTAAAAACTCGGTGTTAGACATGGTGACTGACGCAATGCATACCGAGTACGTTTTTTATAGACCCTTTACAGTAACCCTCGGAACACGAGAAGACTGGGAAGGAAACATCAAACCGGGATCTGCTACAGGAACTCTAGTCTGGTACACAGACGGGTCTTTGATGGGCAGCAATTCTGGCTATGGCGTATACAGCGCTTCACCAAGGACTAACATTAGTGCAAGTCTTGGGACGTTCTGCACAGTCTTCCAAGCAGAAATCTTAGCAATTACTGCTTGCGCTTATTTAGGATTGTCGAATGGATACAGGAACAGACATATCCTAATATTTTCTGACAGTCAAGCAGCACTTAAAGCGCTGGACTCAGTACAAGTCACATCCAAACTGGTGAAGGAGTGCCTCTCAACAC
>JAGFPH010006635.1:45025-58419 GCA_018207615.1 Philaenus spumarius
AATTATAACTATTATTGTATTAACAATAAACAAAATAAAACTAAAACATCTCTGATTAATATGGCTACTATTGAACTTGTATAATGAATAAGGTTAGCTTTAAAAAGACAGCAATCTTTATGAAATCAAATGTAAAACAAAAAAGACTGTCTATTTGGTACACTTACATAAAATATTTTAATTAATATTTAAACACTGTAGTTTAATAACCATAGTATTAAGACTGTGTACAATCATTAATTTTTACTGATTTATAAAAAGCAATAAATTAATATTAAACTATTTTTCATGTCTTATGTACCTATTCCATGATTAGCTTCCTTGGATCTTATGGTAAAACAGATGTAGCTAATAGTAAAATTAAAAAGAATTGTTTTTACAAAAATAACAAAAATCATGTTTTTAATGAAAAGTAGATTGGTTTATACATTGTTGTAGTCAGTGCTTGATTTGTAAAAAAAGAGGTACTGGTACTGTGAACTACCGACTTGGGAATGGGGGTTGTATGGAAAATTTTTGACATATAGACTTCTTTAAACTTTATTTTAACGCTTTTCTGACCACTTAAAAAGTATATAAACTGTAGAAAGTCTTACCTCAGCAATCTCAATTTTGATTGCAATTTCAAATTAATTGAGATTACTATGATAAGATTTTCCAAAATATAAATGTAGGCCTACTAGGCTACCTTCAAGTTTAAAAAAGTGAACTCCTCTTCTTCTGAATTTAAAAAAAAATATAATTTAAAAAAATAAATACAAAGTTTGGATTGAAAAAAACACACATGTTTATCAACAATCTTTTATTACATGTTTTATTATTTTTTTATTTACATTCTTTCTGAAATCACGATTTGTTACAAAAAGGTAGTTAAACTGAACACATGTAAATTTGAACGTAGATACTTAAATATTTAAAAAAAAAGAAAACAGAGTTATATAGAGAGAGGACACTGGGGCTCGCCGTTGAGGCCGGCTGGCCGCTCAAGATGGCGGCTACTTGGCGTGACTCGTGCGCTATTCTCGTTCCAGTCCGATTCACTCACTGCCGGAAAAATATAATAAAACTATCAAAAGTAATAAAAAAACCTCTAGTTAACATATAATATAATTAACTAACAAAATCATTCTGTGCGATATAATAGTAGGCTAAACTGCGCAACGAGCCAGCAATAGCGCGGCATTTAAACTCAGTTAAAATGCTTTAAATGATCGACGATTGCTAAGTAAGTACCTACTAACGGTAGGTGAAAATGGCTTTCAGATATGAAACAATTAATTCTTTTGCAATATATCTCAGAAGATAATTTTTTCTCTGACCAAATAACAAAATTTTTCCTCAAATGTCAAAAATTTAATGTTAGTTTGATTTTTAATTAAATTTATGTTTCAGAAAAACATTTTCCTTATTCAACAGTGTTAATTTTTGTACATTTAAAGCACACTGTTGCCTTCAGCAAGGTTTGGTCCTTTTAACTGTGAAGTATCATAATTTTTGAAAAAAGTTTAGAGGTATAAATGACGTGATATGTTAAGCAGTGTCGATTGCTCGCGTAAGTCAAGAGCAGCGGTCTTGTTGAGTTGGCCTCACTGCCCTGCATGCATTCAGTATAGGGAAAGCCTTTTTATATAACTCTATCCTCTCTGGTCAAATAAAGTACAATCTAATCACGCAAAAAGTAGACCTAGTTTTACAACGCTTCACCCGCCGCAATAGTCCATCGTTGCACTGCTCTAAAAGTTACATTTTATATTTCCCCTCCGCCCAATCAGAGGTACCGTCACAAATCAAGCACTGGTTGATATTCAAGGTTATGCGTCTCAAAAGCTTTGAGGATGTACATATCTTGGATCATTTGTAAAGAAAAGAGAATAATAGCCAATTAGCGAGTAAATAAACATTTTAAATCAAAATTAATAAACAGTAAATACTTTATAACATTTTGATTAGGCTAAATTCTACTTAATGATCAGAGTGTTGGACCTGAAAGATGATAATCACAACTTAGACATTTGAAAGATGTGGCGCGA
Organism: Philaenus spumarius; assembly: GCA_018207615.1. Classification (NCBI taxonomy): domain Eukaryota; kingdom Metazoa; phylum Arthropoda; class Insecta; order Hemiptera; family Aphrophoridae; genus Philaenus; species Philaenus spumarius. The sequence continues at coordinate 47,056 of JAGFPH010006635.1, forward strand.
CCCTCGTCTAGTTAACCCCTGCGGCGGCTCCCTGACGATGGTGCGACTCCCTTTTTGGGCTGTGCCTTCAGTCCTCTTGCGGACGTACGACTGTTTCACTTCAAAACGTTTATTTAAAGTAAAGCAATCTATTCCTCTGCTGGTCCGGACTTATAACTAAACTAAACTAAGGTAAAGGTAAGTGATTCTACATGATGTGATCTGGAGTCTTCTCCAGACCATGGTTACTAACAGACTCTTTTAGGCTTGAACATTTAGCTTCAAGCTGGCTCCCCCCTCCTTTAACTATAAACTGTGATGTCAACTATTGTAAGAATGCAAGTTATTATTTAGAACAACCACTATCAACATAGATCCAGTGGTCATTGTCATATAAGTTGGTGGGTACCCGTCACAAAGAATAATACTAAGAAGATTGCTTTATGAAAGAAAACAAGATTTGGACATTTATACATACTCCTAATTGGATCTGTGGATAAAGTTTAATGATGTTCCAGTAGTAAAATACACAATGACCTGTGATGGGCTGAACAGAACTGCAAAGAATGATGGAAGATAGAATACTAAAAAGTATGTCATTGTTTAATTATGCACAAATTGGGAAAACCTCAAAACATAGATTGATAAACTCACAGTTGTGGCAACTCATAGATTGTAAACCAATGCTTACTAGAGTTCACAATTTGTTCACACATTTTTTACTGCTGCTCCTAAATAGGATTGGTGGGAGAGCTGATATTAGTGCCTTAGCTGGTTAGGCCACGATCGCATTACAAATTTATTATATTTGAGTTGGGTATATCAGTGCAACAGATGTCATACATCATAGGCTTAATCTGTTAATGTTAATACAATGTATAGTTCAATTAGTAATCCCTCTGAAATGGACATTATGTTTCCTCATTTTGTAAGTTGTGTTAAGAAGTTTACACTTCTCCCGAGTGGAATTAAGCACACAATTAGGTACATTTTTTTTAGTTTATATTACAGATCAGCAGTTTGAATACTCCTCTGGAAAATATTGTTTCCATATTCGGATAAGAAATGTTCTAAGAATAAATAGTTTTATCTGTCCAGACCTGAGAGCTTATGTTTATAAATGCTGAACTACTAAAATTCAAAGCTCTCTATGGTATCGTGTTAATGAACAATAGAACCTTTCCCACCTCTGGATCCCAAGAAGAGCAGAGACTAGTCTACCTGTCCACTGTTCTGTCGCGAGACGTCGAACGCCCTGCATAAATGCGCCCATTTGATTCAATGTATTTAGAGCGAACGAGCGACAGTCTTGGAACCCGCGTTTTAAACATCTTTCGCCGCATCTGAGACAGTATCCCTCCGGTGACACAAATTTTGGCATGTTGTGCATAAAATGCTCCCATTTCATTCAATAGAACTAGGAACCCGGCACGCTTTGCATAAAACCAACCTTAAACACTGATCACAAATTATTAATTTTGAAAAACATCTCACTTGTTAATTATGACTTTTGAGACTTGTTTATTTAAAATTCTAAGTTAGAACTGATACTTATAAAAAACGTTGAATTTAGAGACATCTTTTTAAAAAATAATTTAGTTTGCTTATAGTTACAAGTTTTTACACAATCCCCTTCATAGCTGATGAAATAAAACTACAATTTTGTTTAGTTTTGATCGAATATCTCTTTCGCAATGAACTGTTACTACGCGCCGGAATTTTCAATTATTTCTGACGAAAATGAACACCAACATTGCTGAGGTATCGCATTTGTATATTTTCAAAGATATATAGTTTGTTTTGACCGACAAATAGGCCTACTTTTATAAAAACATTTATTGACAATATGCTAGTTGTAATATGAGATTTTCACGACTAAATGAACTGCGGCATTTTTTCGAGACGTTAGGCACATGTCTGGTTTTGAGAGAATCTAATGCTTCCCACGATCTGCTTGTCTGGTAATCGCAATCTCTCCTAGGTCCACTATGTTTTTCCATAACTGTTGAGAAACTCTTGATTTCTTTTTATTACTTTACTTACTTTACTTGCCAACAAACATTTACTTTTATTAACAACTACTAGTTGTTTGCATTACAAATTTTTGTTTTAAATTATTACTATTGCATCTCGTTATGTTTTATTTAATTATCTTATCCATGAAATCACAAATGTTACGAGAGACATTGAGAGATTGGCGAATTTTGGCTGTAAACTTGTTAACCAAGTAGAAGAATTAGTACGGTAGAACCCTGCTAGTCCGACCTCGGGAAAACCGACTCCTCACTTAGTCCGACCATACCGCCGATTGTTTAAGTTTTCGGTGTTTCTCATCAAACAATTGGTCCAATTATTACAAAAACAGATCGCAGTTCACTATTTTGCAATGTCAAACAGTTTAACAGAAATCTGGCAATACGGGGTGCACAGGTTGCCATGACAACTGCCTCTTCCTGATTGGAATAGCGCGTGTCGAGCCCCCTCTCACCACTACGGTCGTGTCGTTCTCATTCTTAGGCCTTAAAAGCAGTTTAAATCAAAGTACTGTACTTAAACAGTACTCGCTGACTCATCATTGATGATAAGAGTTAGTAGACCGTTGACAAGTCTAAATTGAGAATAGCTGCCTTTACATTTGAGCATTTTCTTGTTGGAAAGAGCCGCAAGCGGGAAAGAGTCTTCTGTATGTGTAAAGGTTGCGAATGGAGTGGGGGATTTGCTTACGCGCTAGCATGCACGTAATCCCTGGAATGAGTTTTCTAGAAGTCTTAAGTCGATTTAAGCATTCCCATACTCAAATCTTCGTAAGATCGCGCGTGGGAAAGAATGTAAGTAGAAAGGGTACTTTGTCGTCTACTAAGTAAAAGAACATTACAGACTTTTTTCGACCTGAAAAACAACAAGAACATAAAATTTTTTAGGGTTTCATGAATTACTGTACCGTGCTTGTGTTTAGCATCATTCTTGTTCTGTATTATTGATTAAAACTTTGTATTATTACGTTTTAATGTGTTCCTCTGATAATCCAATCGTTTTTGTGATCCGACCATACTCTCGGTCCCATTGGTGGCGGATTAACAAAGCTCTCCTGTAATCTATTAATATTATCAGTAAAAGGTAGCTAACTAAAACCATTTTTCTCAGGTCTGTTCAATTTATTTACACACTTACGACAAATTTATTCATTACAAAGTCACAATTTACAGAAACATATAAAACATTATACACAATATTATTATTTATAACATACACAACTCATATTTTTGGTATATGCCTATAGTAATACTAAAACTATTAATAAAATTACAACCTACTCAATCAGTGCCTTGAGGGCTTATTGTATGAAACTGATAAGTTCAAATCGTAGATTATGGCGTATCTTGTCAGTTGCTTTTGTTTTAGTTTAAAGAATTCGTAGTGAATAAGATTTTTTTAAATATTGCCTCTCTTAAACACAATAGAACTGCAATTCTTGTACAGTCATTTACTAGTAAATTGGTGAATATGTTAGTTACAATTAATTTTTTTATTTTCAAATCGCCTTGTACTTTGTCCTTATACAGAGTGATTCACGAAGATATGCAGAAACTTTGGGAGCTCATTCAACATGTAAAATTAAAGAAAAAAAGTTATATAAACATAGGTCCGAAAACACTTGGTTTTCCAGATATCCATCATTTGGTTTTTTTACAAAATAATTCATATCTAGAGAAATGTTTGACTGATTGAGTTCAAACTTGGCATGAAGTTTATCCTATTAATGATCTATCTCAAGAAAAACAAGCAATTAGATCCAATCATGCGTTTCAAAAACGCAGCTGTTTGAAAACTTCTAACCTTAATCATTCAAAAACTGTACTTTTAACAAAAAATGTCAAGACATCTTTTTTGTAGCCCTTTTGATTACCTATCCGATGGTGTAATTGTCAAAACAATCGAATGAAGGATAACAGTTAAGTTATGTGTAATAATTATTTGTTCAACCCGGCATCCTATACCAACACAGTAAACACAACAATATTGCATGAACATATGCTGTTATCTTTAACTTAGCTACAATCCTTCATCCGATTGCTTTTGCAGTTACACCATTCGATAGGGAATCAAAAGGGCTACAAAAATGGTGTCTTGACATTATTTGTTAAAATGTACGGTTTTTGAGTAATTTAGGTTTGAAATTTTCAAACAGCCGACATTTTGAAACGCATGATTGGATATAATCCCTTATTTTTCTTGAGATGGATCATTGTTAGGTTACACTTCATGCCAAGTTTTAAGTTAATTAGTCAAACATTTTTTTAGATATGAATTATTTTGTAAAAAGCAAAATGGCAGATATCTGGAAAACTAAGCATTTCCGGACCTATGTTTATATAACTTTTTTATTTACTTTTACATGTAGAATGAAGTTTCTGCATATCTTCATGAACCACTCTGTATGTAAGGTAATGTTGCAGCAATTTATGTTAATATTGTCATTGTTAGACAAAATATGATATTGTTCTTGCTCGATCACAAACTTCCAGTCTTGTCAAGATATATATGTTATTATATTTGAATGTACAAATAAGTTCTTACAAATTCTATAAAAAAAAACTTGTGTAGTATATTTTTTAATTAAACAAATAAAAGTGCACTGTGGTGACAAAATCACACTGATTTAAATAAAAACCCCAAACCACAAAACAAATCGTTTTGTTTTGTGGTTCGGGGTTTTTATTTAAATCAGTAGTATATTTTTGTAAACTAAAATAATTAAGTTAAACTCCACATATTGTTTAAATTTCTTGCATGAAGTTTATTTTTATAGAACAAATGCCTTAATTCATCAAAATTACATAAATAAAAAACCGGTTTACAATTTTAAATTAATCATAACAATAAATTAAGCGTACAAAAATAAGTTCAAAGTTTAAAGTAAACCATTAAATATTTAGAATTATAAAATAAGAATATAATTCCTCAGCAAGGTATTTAAAGAGTGATGGTACTTTGTTCTCTTAGACTTAATACAACTCCGTCTTGTCCTTAAAACTACCAAAGCGTGAATTTAGGCTTAGGAGTATTGCTATATCTTATTCTTATATATTGAAATGCCAATAAGCATGACACAAAACACTGCAAAAGCTTTGATGCCGCGATTGCCAACAAATGGAAACATCCCCTTTCCTTCTGTTGTTTTCACCAATTGCAATCTGTGGGCAAAAGTTCAAGTAAACATTAGTAGACACTCTACCCTTATACAGTACTGATACCAAAAGTACAAAATGTTTATACAAAATGCATTATACTACTGTCAGGAGAGATTATACAGAGTGATTCAGAACTATGCGGCAATGTTTTGGTAGTTCATTCTATAGCTAAAAATTAGAAAAAAAGTTCATACAATCATAGGCCCGAAAATTCTTTGTTTTCCAGATATCAGCCATTTGTTTTTTTTTACAACATAATTCATATCCAGAGAACGGTTTGACTGATTGAGTTCAAACTTGGCATAAAGTTTAACCTAACAATGATATATCTCAAGAAAAATAATCAATTCTATCCAATCTTGAGTTTTAAAATGGCGGCTGTTAGAAAATTTTAAACCTAAATTACTGAAAAACCTACATTTTAACAAATAATGTAAATTAATAAACTTAAGTTGTAGCTCATGTATGGCTGAGGATGACGACTTTGTCGTTGAAACGCGTTTGGTCACTAAACGTATGGTCATTAAAAATATCATGCGTTTCAAAATGGTGGCTGTTTGAAAATGTCAAGCCTAAATTATTAAAAAACCGTACAATTTAACAAAAAATGTCAAGACACCTTTTTTGTAGCTGTTTTGATTCCCTATCGGATGGTGTAACTGTCGAAACAATCAAATGAAGGATAATAGTTGTGTGTAATAATTGGTTTGTTCAACTCGGCATCCTATGTCAACACCACAGTAAACACAGCAATATTGTAAGTACATTTGCTGTCATTATCTTGAACTTAACTATTATCCTTCATCCGATTGTTTTGAAAGTTACACCTGTTATAGGGCATCAAAAGGGCTACAAAAAAGGTATCTTGACATTTTTTGTTAAAATGTATGGTTTGTAAGTGATTTAGGTTTGAAATTTTCAAACTGCCGCCATTTTAAAACGCATAATTGGATAGAATCGATTATTTTTCTTTAGATAGATCGTCGTTAGGTTAAACTTCATGCCAAGTTTGAACTGAATCAGTCAAACCGTTCCCTAGATATGAATTATTTTGTAAAAAAAAAACAAAATGGCGAATATCTGGATAACAAAGCATTTTTGGGCGAATGTTTATATGAACTTTTTTCTAATTTTTAGCTATAGAATGAGCTACCAAGACATTGCCACATAGTTCTGAATCACCCTGTATAGAACAGTTAGTCACACAACACATTTATATAAAAATTTACTGCATCTTATAAAAATAGGATTATGAACAAATAGATCATAATCATTTTGTGAATACCATAATGAAAAAATTTGAAATAAAATAATCTGTATCAAAGACCAAACTATTGCCTAAAATCTGATGTATTGTAAAGGCCAGTTCCAAAAAAATAGCATTAATAATGTTATAAGAAAAAAAATAGGAGTATTTTTTTATATTTTATAATTTTATTAAAACAGTAAAAGATGTCCGATTGAAATGGGACAGAAACAGAAATGTTTGTTACATCGTTGTTCTTAACATGAACTCGTGAATCAGTATATCACATTATAATTAGTTTTATTTTAATATTGAACTAGGGCGTTCATGGAAGCGAAGCTAATAGGATTGTAAAAGGGTCTATTGCGGACGGGAGCAATAAACCCTCCAGGTCCGTTTGGGCTGCTTCAAGATAGGTTGGCACAATCTATAAGTACAGTTTAAACTGCAATGCTCAAATAGTTAACTAATACATCAGTTGACATAACATCCTCGTTCACCAAAAGTCAAGCCCACATATTTGGTCGTGGATCGTTTAGCGAATATTGTCACTTTTAACCTTGCATACAGAGTTAGAGACCCAGATTTAATATATATCATTAAATATATTTAATTTATAAATTAGTTTAATGCTACAACGTGTGTACTTACCTCTTTGTAGTAATATTATGAAGAGGACCAAAGGCCAATGCAACGACAGTACATGCAAGACAGATTACATTGTAAGGCATGCTGAAGTCTGGCGTGGGTAGTGTTATGATCAAACTTTCTGTGTGGACTTGGATCAAGTAACCTTCTCGAGAAGCATTTATGCTGTGAAAAATATCTGTGATTAGTACAGTGAATGCTTGATTTAACGGACTAATTCGAGGAAGGCGATGTCCGTTAAAATTGAAAGCATTTAAGTATGGGATAAATTGGCCACATTTAACATTTATCTCTCCCCACTTCCATTTAAGGAGAAGACAAAGACAAATATGTAAAGGGTTTAATATTTAATTCATTTTTCAACCCGCACTGCTAGAACGCCAAGGTTATTGACGATTCCAAGAAATGTCAAACCCTATTCCAGTTATGAAAAAGGTGGAAACAAATATTTCTGGATTACTCTTATTGGTAATTTCTCATACTGTACAGTAAATAAACACGTCCAGTTTGTTACTGGTGTTATTTTTGTTCGGGTCAATGACATTGGGGAACAACAACGTAATTAAGGTAACAATGTTCAAAAACAAAATAATTTTTGCTTTTTACACTAAAAATACATTTAAATAATAATTCGACCATGCACCTAAACCGCTGAGGTGAGTTGAGCGAATTTTCAAAATTAAGTTTACATGTTTTAGGATTTCAACCAACTAATTGATCTATTTGTGAAGGCGCTGAATAGCTGCCTGTGTATGAAATATATTAGTAGAATTTGTTTGTACCTAAGCCTCCCGCTTCGACTCACGCACTCCTTTGTTCCACTTGCAGCGGAAAAACTCGCTTTGCAAGTTTGCATCTCAACCTTGCGTTATTGACCGCTTTGCTTCACTCGCAGAGTAAAAACTCGGCCGTCGGCCTCGGATCAGTAGGTGCCCACACAAAAAAATCCCCCACATCGATTTGTACCAGGTACTTTTATGGTATTTTACGTTTTAATCGATTTTGAAAGAACCAAGGGTCGTTAAAAAAAATCAAATTTTCAGAATAATATCCTACATTTATTTTTTCAGATATAACTCCAATTGGGTTATTCTAAATTTTGGATTGTGGTTTCTTGACTAACGAGTACTTTGGCTGGAACTAGGATTATTTGAATAAAAACTAGTTAGACATGATGTAACACTAACAGCCATGTAACAGAAATACTAATGATGATAATAAATTAATAATTTCCCATAATGACTAAAGCATAGAGGTTTGGTCTGAATAAAATGAAAGACGCAATATATATAATGATAAACATTTATGATTCTTATACACATGTATAAATTCTCTTGTGACGCAAAATAGTTAAAGTAAAATCATTTAAATAAAAATAAATAAAGTAAAAGGCAGACTATTGGTAAATGAGGTGAAAAGCAGACTTAAGGTATATTAATCAACAAAAAGCTATAACGTGTATGAATTGTATAAAAAGTTGTTGACAGTCGAAAATAAGTGCGTATTGTAGAACGAACGGTTAAAAAGGACAAATAAATGATTGCACAATAGACAATTTAATAAATAATTAAAGAACAGTTAAAATTAAAAGAAAAACAAACACATGTAAAGAAATCAGTATATGTATCAGCGTATATAACAAAGCACATCATAATATCGGCATATGTGTCGGAACGCAGGACAGACATAAACTCAATCATGGTAAGCGTCAAAACTATGCTAATACAGAAGGTCTTGTACCTCATCCGTAAGACTCACTAAGATGGCGTAAAACGTTCTGCGTTTAGCAAAGTGTGGGAGGTGGATTTTCATCACAAAACATGTAGTTTTTTCAAAGTTTGAACAGTGAAACCAATATAAAAATGAAGTAGAGGAGTGTCGGCGTTAAGACAAGCTAGGACAACGATATATATTGTGTATCTTCGACGAGAGGTCAACTTAAACAATTGTGCCATGTGCTTCGATAAAATGCGCATTATGTGATAGGGAGTGCTTCATGTGTTTGTGGAATCTTAAAGAAATCCTAGGTAAAAACAGTGAAATATACAGTTCAGTAAGTAGCAATGGCCATAGAACATAAGTATTTCAGTCTGCAATCTTAAAATTTTGATTATTTTAACAAATAGCTTGATTTGATTCTATTGCGTCATACGTCTACGATAGGCTTAACTATAGTTTGTACAGATTTTTGTAAAATTGACTTGTTTGTTTTTGTGATGCTGATATATTCAATTGTAAATAATTATTTCTTGATAATGTCTGAGTAAAGAATCAGTTGTTCCGCTACAATGTCTTAGATTCCTTTATTTAGCCACGCACGTCCACTAGTTTGTACTTCACAGCCAAGTACTCAGCCCCGAGAAAGTTAAATTAATATAATAAATCAATAATAATAATTACAAATACATAAATAATAAAGGAACAAACGGAAAGTTATATGTGGATTATTAATTTTTTTTATATGAGAGTTAAATGAAGGTGATTTTAAGGTTTTTATAAATAAAGTTTTTAAGGTAGGCCTAAGGTGAAGTTGTATGTTAAGGTGTAAGGAGGAGTTCCACGTTGGATTTAAGGTGAGACACATGATGTATAATTTTCTTTATTATGGAGGTAAAGGAGTAAGAGGTGTTTCTTGATGATTCAAGGTATATTATGAGCGACGATTTCTTGTTTTTAAGGTGAGTAAATAAGTGAATTGAAGGATAAGTGAATAATAATAATCCACATAATATAGCATTTTATTTAATTAGAACATTTTTTTTTATTTTTTGCAAATTTTCCGAACCCCATTTTTTTTTGACAGTTTATATTTTTATATTTTTATTTTTGTAACGCTTATCCGTTACAATGATGACTGAATTGAATGCTTACTTTGAAGTTTTCATGAGCAAACAAGATACATGAAAATTCATCTTAAAAAAAGTCATTATTTTTATGGAATACTTTTATACAAGATTAAGTTTAAGCTAACAAATGATATTTTTATATAGAAATGCAGGCGATGAATGAATTAAAACTATTTAATAGGAAATCTAACTTAGATACTCACATGATCTCATGGTCCCATTGTTCGCGTGCAATTGGTACCAACATTTTTCACTATCGCTATAAAATTGTTTAATCCACTGATGATCTTCACTCACTATTTCACAACTTAAATGCTTCACTCCTCTCAATCAGACATTATACAAACTCCATTTGGACCTTTATCAGACTTCATAATACTTTATGGCACCAATTAGGGCACAGTTCTCACATGTTGCACATTCAATATGACACCAGAAACTTTCTGATATTGAATTAAAACTTTTTCCCCTTCGTAAATCCTCCTGCTGCACTATTACTCGCAAAACTTGTTGGTCACTGACATTTCACGACCAGCCCGTACGGATCAAAATACAAGATTGAGAGAAAAGTTAACGTCTCTACCCACAATCCACTGTTCTAGTGAATTTTGACCAATCAGAGTCCAGCTCCCTTCCAATGTTTACTACACATTATGTCACCATGTATTTTTCCACTAAGGGTCGCCTATTTCTTTACTTCTTTGTTAATACAATTAATTATAAAAATTACAAAATGGCTAAATGAATTTAATTATGTCTGCACATCTACTATCTTTTTTAGAAAACATGTCTGTATCTTTTAATCGTCTGCATTTCAAGTTTTCATAAACCCAGTACACATTTAGTTCACTACAGTAGCCTAGATGTTTTACTCAATTTCACATTATGCCTACTAGCCTACTTTTAATTTCTACTTACTTAAACTCGCATATGTTACGCATAAGATTATGTTACTACACCACACATCAGCTCTCACCTTGAATAAATCAGAGATCCATCTTGAGGTAATCCTGTAAAATTCCTCGCAGCTGGAAGGTACGCTGTAATGACAGCTGAGCCGATATAGAAACCGTGATTAGCATCTGGAGGATATTCTTGCCACTTCAGGAAAACATAGTCAAACTCTACGGAAATCTCTGTCAAGGATCGTGCGGGCAATTCAACCAACACTTCTAGATAGTACGGACGGACACGCTCCTTCCCTGGTATGTAGCGTTTCAAAACTGTAACATAAAGAGTATTTCACTTCAAATTATGCTGTTAAAATAAATCCACTTTTTTGTAGAAATTAGAGTTTTTTATTATACTAAGCTCAATAACACACTAACAATACATTTTTATACCAGTAAGCTGAAAACTGATTTAGGTTTTTTTTAATGTTAGCAATTCCGAGACAAAATTGTAAATGTCTATACTCAACAGCAGCAGCAACAATGTGAATTGCAGACATCGA
>JAGFPH010006635.1:58819-69539 GCA_018207615.1 Philaenus spumarius
CAATAAAAAATTGTAGAACTTACAAAAAAATTGTGTTTACCCTTTAAATAAATATTATTATTATTATTAGCTGAGAAAAAACTATTTGAGATAGATTTTGAACAAATTTGCAACAAACATGTCAATTAGGCCTGTATAACGGGTGTCTAAAGCCCCCCTCCCTATTATTTGTTTTATTAATGGAAATAGACAGATTTGCTTCGGGGATTGTTAACGTGACCAAAAATGGAGTTTTTTGGTGAACCGTAAATTTCAAAACCTCCCTCAAAAATGGGGTATTTTGGGGGTAAGTCGAAAATTTTAATTGAGAACCCTCATTTTCAAAACCTTTTTTCGTGCATCTATACAGGCTAATTGACACGTTTAGTGCAATTTGTTTTAAATCGATGGAATAGTTTTCTTTGTATACGTAAGCTTTGTATACATACAGACAGGCATACAGGCAGACATTTTGTAAAAAAACACTTTCTTGGGCTCAGTTGGTCCCAAAACGGATATTTCCACAATAATCTCAACATAGATTTGCTTGCGATCACTATACTTTCTTACTATAGTATAGTGAGAAAGTAAAAAGGCGCTGTATTGAAGGAAAACTTACCCACAATATATCTGTTAGCGTAAACAGCAGGAGGTATATTCTGTAAGTACACTCTAGGTTTGTCATGGACAAGGGCAATGTTAAACATATTGTAAGAACCCATTGCGATAACATCGTAAACAGCAAACTCAGTCTGGTGACCTCCACGAAGACTCATCAAAGTTTTACTTGGAAGAGGATTAAGGCGGAATGTATCACCAGTCTGGAAAAAACTTAATTATTTAATAAGGTTGAAAATTTTAAAGGCTAACCATAACGTTCTAGATATTTTAAACCCTACAAGTGTTTGACATCTCAAAGTGAGTGGTTTCAGCTCGCCACAGTAGCGAATTGAGTAGTCTGTGGCAACTCAACTTGTATTCAATATTTCACCCACTAAAAATCATCTAATCGCAATAAAACAAGAACCGTTGGAAAGGAAATGATTTAAACTTTAATTTTTGTATTTCCAAATTTGTTCTAAAACGTTTATTTACATATGAAGGGCTGAGAAGGCAAGGGATATAAGTGACATTTGAATGACTGGCGCTTCAACACTTTAAAATGTTTGTGGCCATGGAATATAACTGTAAGTCTATCATGTGCTGAGAGCTAGTGGTGAAAAAAAAACTACTGCGTAGAAGAGCTGTTTCCCTTAGAAGGCAAGGGATGCATGTGATGCAAGTCGCTTTACTTTATGTAGGTAATTTACTTGTAACCTATGTTTTATTACATAACTTTGTAATACATGTGAGTTTCAGGGTTTTTAAACATTGAAATTGTAGTATAACGTAAAAAGGGTCGTAAGGTAAAGTTTGGACATTTAGCCTAATTTAAAAGATTTAGTTATTTCATAATATTAATGAACATAGAAATTCAAAGGGAAATGCAGACATTAATAAATAATTTAAAAAATAAATCTTACAAAATAGTAACTTCAAATTTGAATGCAATCTTGTTTAAACTATTCAATGGTAATTCACGATGTTTCAAAATACAAAAATATTGAACAGTAGTGTGGAAGGTTGAAGAAGTGATTCACTGAATTTCTAGCCCACGAGTAATAAATATTGAAAGACTAATGCAGACTTTGAAGGATTTAAACTTGATATATTATGTTGATAGTATGTGTGATTCATCTATGTGCAGAGACAGAAATTTTGAGCTGAGATGTTGGTACTTATCGTTACTAGTTGTAGGGAGACATATTTGCGGTCCCCTGGAGTTTGGGATCACGTGATGTTACGTCATACAGGAAGGAACGTTAACAAAGAAGAGGCATCTTTCTTACTTAGATCAGAGACGTCGTGTTAAGCAGACCTATTAGCAATGTGCTAAGTATACTGTTCCAGAAGTATGGAGAAGTGCGTTATTTCTGTTAGAAATGCAATTTAAACATTTCTAAAACATTGTAGAGACAGTGCAGTCAGGTTTGAGCATAAAATAGTGAAATTCGGACATCAGTAAGTAAAGATATGGACTTTAAACAAACCTCGAAAAACCAGCGTGGTTTTCACAAAGAACAAGTAATGGCGGGCTAACTCAGTGATTTGTACAAATAAACGAACAGTGTTTTCGGAGTGAGTTCTATCCGTACATCATGAACTAAATTCAACGATTAGAGAGGCTAAACAATTCATCACGCAATAAAATCATTTAAATTAAAATTTTCATAAATTAAAACATGTGTTAAAGTAAATTCATTTTGTAATATTAAAATTTTTAAAGTGCACTATAAAAGGAGATCTCGTAAGTAATAAATCATTTAAATTAAAGTCTGCAATCGAATCTTTTGTTGTTAATTTTAGTTTTGGAATAGAATAATTAATAATGTGTGTATGAATGCGTATATGATTCTGATTTAAAAACAATGATTTGCCAACCTAGTTTAATTTGTTTATGTGTGGTTTTTGATAAAATAAAAATGGTGAGCTAAAGTACTAAAGCCAACTACTATGACTTCTTAATTTGAGTTTTTATCCTTTCCAGAAGTACTTTATGGTAACGAACCTTGTTTTAATTATAAATTCAGTTTTAGTTTTTCTTTGTGAGTAATTCAAAATGGCGACAGTCTTTGGTGAACAGGAGATAATCTGGAGGGAACGCGCGCATGTGCCAAACATGGCGGTTGATCCTTCAGACGAGTCCATTTGTAACCAAGGAACTGTAGTCACAGATAAAAAAAAGTATATGTGTAACAGAGATTTAGTGATCACCTGTGTTAGTCACAGATGTGATCAAAACATAACCTAACTTCAATTTTGGGGTTATGTTTGTTTGTTTTCATTGGGATTAAGGTGTTGTAATATTTTGAAATGATAATTTAATTAAATAAATAAGTAAATGGATTGAAGATAGGAAATAATAAATAATTGTTACACAGTAAAGGTATTTTTTTTACTTAAAAATAACTTAGAAATATTTTTGTCAAAATTAAATTTTTATTTTTCATTTTTTTTTATTTTCTATTAATAAATTGTTTGTAAACGGCTTGCATAGTGGCAGCACGTTACAACTTCTAATTAATTCCTGTAAACACGTTCACTGCTACACAAATTTCGTATTTCCTATGCTAGGAGCTACATAATAATCACTAATATTTTGTGTGTTCATAGCACATAGGCTTAAAATTGGCATGCGAAGCACGCAATGCTCTGTGTATTGAAAATACTCCCAATATGGTTGTAGGTGTGCAATGGACTGTGCGTCGGCCGCGTCTCATAGTGTTCAGTGTCAAGCTCACATGTGCGTCCTTAGCAGTGAACGTGTTAACAGCCCAGGGGTACAAGTGACAACTTTTATCATATATTGGCTGATAACAAAGAATAAGAGGATGAAAATCAAATTATTCTTTGTTATTATGTTAGTCTAGAACCTAGCAGTTAAACATATACTAGTTTTAGTGATCATGGTTTTACCTGGATTTGATTATAACAGTTTAACTTTAAACTAAGTTCTCTCAAAACTAACTTCACTACACTTATACCCTTTGCCTTCTCAGCCCTTCATATTTAATCATCGTTTTAAAATTGTAGTTTTCTGAAAAGCTAATGCTGAGCGAGAAAAAGAAATTACTCAACTTTGTCTTTTCTCTAAGGCTCAATATCGCTCGACAGAACTGTTTTCAATATAATATAAAGATACCTGCCTTTCAATCAGAAGTCACCCTTATAGTTTTGAAAATATAGAGTTTTCTGTAAACCCTTGCAATTGGACAGTTTTCAACCAATGAAAAAGCACATTTTGCATTTGAGATATCTGTTACAATTCGATATATTTGTATAGGTATGTTTATATCGATTTGTAGGGAAAACTTCGATCTTTCGTTTCGTGTAAAGTAAACCATATTTACTGTAACGGTTTTATTCGTACAGTCCTGGGAATTACAGACTTTTGTTGAATTCAAAATTCGCCGTTCCCATGCTAGTTCTAACGGTCAAGTCATTCAGGATATTGTATAGACTTGGTATGTGAGAGGGTTCATTCGTTTGATCTAATTTTGTGATTCAAGTAAAACTAAATCAAATACGTTTATGAAATAATAATTTACAAGTAGGCCTCTACGGATATATTGTATGATTTATTCTCTACACATTGTTATAATAAATTGTTAGCAGTCTTGTAGTAGGAACACAAAAACTGGTGTTTTCAAAATAAGACATTTGAAATTGATATACATTTTTATACAAAACTAAATTACAAAACTTTTGTACATTTTGAAAAAAAAAATAACAAACAAATTTTATTACTTTTTATGTAGGCCTAAAGTTGAACTTTTTCCTTTCGTTACTGAACATTTTTTGTTTCTTGAGCTAATAACTTTGTAATTTTACATTAATAAATTTTTTACTGGCATATATGATTCGTTGAACCTTTCTCTACACAAAAGCTATGGAGTACTTTTGGATTGGTTTATAATTACTATAATTGGCGAATTTTTGAAAATATGCTTGCAACACGCACCGAAATGGCTTGGCTTTGCATAAAATTAGCATGTACAGTTTAAGAGTTAAGAGAGGAAATACTTTAGTGGATATGTAGTAGATAGAAGATATCCACTACTACATGTTTTAGGAGATATAGCAACTAATAACAGATAGATGAGGTATGTGTGGGCAGGGATGTCATGAAACAAAACAATCCTCTTACTGAGCCTGCCACATCTTTTGTTTTGAATTGCACAATATAGTTTAGTCAAGGTCTCACACAGAATTTACTGTGTCACCCCAAGGCAAAAAATCCACAAACAACACACCCCCTGTCTATCCCTTCAACGAAAATAAAATCACTGGTTACGCAATTGTTTTGTGCACTTCAGCCAGCATTTTTACTACCCAGCATGAGAACAGCTTCTGATATTTTAAGCTTTCTGTTACAATTTTTTAAACAACTCCGTTTAATACATGAGGAAACTGATCAGATAATGTCAGAATCTTTTGCATTAACTTATTGAGTTTACGATACAATAATATACATAAACTGTAAATACTTGACTGTAAACACAATATAATTTTTTGTTTATAGTGGATTTTGAATTGATACTGTGGGCTCTGTCTTTTTATTTTTTGAAGCAATTGGTCAAGCCCAATGAATTGTAAAATGTTACCAAGCTCTAAATATGAATCGAGTTAAAGTGACCTGATTTTTTTTCTAAATTTCAACAACTTCTAGTTATTAAACTTAATTAAGTGATGCAATTGCAACGGACCCTCGCTACCAGTCTGACTCACCTCTGTCCGGCTCCTCCAGAAATGGCGTTTTCCCTGGTCGGGCTGTGCCTTCGGCTCTCGTGCAAGCCTACGGGCGTTGTCAGGATGGTTGGTGGTGAGAAGGTTCTTTAAAGAAAGGGGTAAACGGGTAGTTGATTTAACATCGTTTATTAAATCAACTCTCTGCTGGTCCCGTACGAAACTAAACTAACTCTAAACATATAAGGAAGCTCCTTGGTTAACTAGGAACTGTGTTCTCAGCAAATGTACCTTTCAGACAATAATATACTATGTCTGCTGTTAGTGGAAACTTTATTATTAATCATTATTATTTATTACTACGAGGTGAAGGGTACCCATCACACACAATCTTGCACAAGGGTATATATTATATTCTTCTTCTTAAACTACATCTGGTAAATAAAAAACCAAAGAAAAGTTCATAATTATAATTCATAAGTTCATTAATTATAAAGGCAAGATTGATGATTGATGAACATACCTGGTTTGATGTGATGTCTATAAATATTGAACTAGACTCAGCGAGAGGGCATGGCCCACCTAATCCCATTCCAAAAAGCTTACGTAGTGACCAGTCGTGCGTAGCACCTCCCAAGATAACCAAGTCGTACACTAACGACAATGTCTGCCGAAGTTCTATTCCAGTTTCCGAGCATTCTTTGTTCTGTATAAATGAAACTAAAATAAAATTTACATTTCATTTAATATACAGCAATCCCTCACTATTCGCTATAGGTTCCGAAAAATTGGTGCGAATAACAAAACCCGCAAATAGCGAAAACCAAATCTTTATAGGAAAAGGGAGGTTATGTTCATGATATGTAGACAATTTTAAAACATTATTATGTACTAATACCTATAATTAATTTACATAAGATACAGGCAGTCATTCTTATACGTGGTCCCGTTTTACGCGGTTTCACTTTTACGCAACAATTAAAAAAAAACTTGAAAGGTTTAGTATTTGAGCTGAGTTGTTTAGAGTGTAGACTACAGTTGATAATTTTATAAGTTATTGGACCATTGTTTGTCATTTCACTCTCCCACCAAGGTCAGTGCTCTCATAACTGTACCTTTACCCACCCCTACTTGCTCTGCAATTGTCTGAGTTTGTCTATTTTTAGAACTTAAGTCATGTTAAGGCATCAAGCTATCTTTCGTGTCAGTATTGAAAATATTGGTCACGAATGATAATCTAAAACGTAGTAAAAACTTAATTTCATTCAAAATATTTTACTGTAATTTTAATTATTTAAAAAAAAATTATTTCACTTGCTGTACACTAACTTGATGTCTCCACTGTACACAAGTCCACTTGTATTCATGCAGACAGTGGCGGATCTACCATTTAGGCTAACGGGCTTAAGCCCCCTGGGCCCCTAAACTTACACTAGATAAAACAGACTCATGGCAAAAAAAAAAAAAGAATAGTTATATATAAATAAAACAATTTAAGAAAAACAAAAAATTTATTAATTTTTGTGCGGTAGTATGGCCTAAATTACTTAAAATTTTTAAAGTTTTGTTACTATTTATTTTACAGTAAAATTTAAACGGTAAAACTAGTGAAAAGATGGAACACTTTTTCGATTCAAAACTTCGGCTCGTCCGGACAGAGCACACGAATTGAAACTACGACTTTTTAACCCTAAAAATTTCTTTTCCCGTACCCAAAAACATATGAAACGATACCTCACACATAATTTTCAAAATGTTGACACAATATTTTCAAAGTTTTGACCAACAAACGTGACCCTGACGTGCTACGACTTTTAAACTCTCAAAATCAGTTTTCCCGTACCCAAAAACGATACCCCACACTGTGTTTTCATAATTAATTATGACCCAATAATTTCAAAATGTTTACTCAAAAACGTGACAAAGATGCGCTACGACTCGCGTTAGAAAACTCAAAAGCTTTTAAACTATCCGCAATAAAATTAAGAAGATTTTGGTACCATCAGAAGTTTTCTACAACGTCTGTGAGTGCTTATATTATCGTGTATACATGAAAACGGACACACACAAAATTACCTCATGATTTCAATACTTCGGCATTCTAAAGCATATATTCCTAAATTACTATTCAAACTAGACCTAGTTTTGTTACCAGTCTTGTAGTAGGAACAATGAAACTGGTGTTTTCAAAATAATAAATTTGAAATTGATATATATTTTTATACAGTTCTATTTAGAACTAAATTACAAAACTTTTGTACATTTTGAAAAAATACAAAAAATGTTTGCTACTACTTTTTTGTAGGCCTAAAGTTGAACTTTTTCCTTTCGTTATTGAACATTTTTTGTTTCTAGAGCTAATAACTTTGTCAATTTTACATCAATCAATGTTTTACTGGCATATGACATATATAAATTCTTTGAACCTTTTCCTACAAAAAAGCTATAGAACACTTTTGGATTGGGGTACAATTACTATATTTGGCGAATTTTTGAAAAAAAGCTTGTAAAACGCTCCAAAATGGCTTGGCATCAGAAAAACGTTAACATGAACCGTTTCAGGGTTAACAACGATATTTGGGAGTATTTAAAATTTTTGAGTTACAGCCATTTTGATTTTTTCAAAATTGATTTCGAGTGGTTCAACCAAATATCGCTGAGTGGCATATCGTTTGAAAGCTTATTTAATCCTAAATCCAAAAAGAATAATATTTAGTATAAAAAAAAATAGTACAGCAAAATAGTAAAACACGATTTCGTTGTTCTTGGCCGTCATTTTTAATCGGTTAAAGATATGAATGTGCAAATTTCACTTGAAATTCTACATCGAAATGATGTATCACATGACCACCTTACCATTTAAAAAAACAAAGTTACATTCAAAATGGCGGATCCAAGATGGTGGATAAATGTTTTGAAATCTTAATAAAATTGTATTTTTACATAGAGTAGGTTCCTCAATCACATCTACCTTCAAATTTTCTTTATATACGAAATATTAAACCGTTTTCAGACTTTTCTCCACCCTGTATAACATGCTATAGATAGGGACCAATGCCTCAATATCTTACTAAATACTCACCAAACAATGTGGACGTAAGTGTATTCCAAGAGAATGGTAATTCGTATTATGTATATATCCAGCATTCAACAGGGTTGCTAATCCTCTCTGTACAAATATAAACAAAAGAAAAACTAAAGGTAAATATATTACAATGATAACTATATTAATAATTTGTTGTATAATACAATCAGGCTTTCCTCCACTACCACTGCCTCTCTTGGCGTCGGTCACAAATTTACGCTGTTCGCGTTATGTTCGGAAGCATTTTTATCATACTTTATCAACATTACTCAAAAATCGAAGATATACGAATTGTAGGTTTTAATTACTACTTTCAGAATCCGTTTGGTAAATTTAAATCTGGCCACTCAGGTTAATAGGGCGCATTATGCAAGAGTATACTTAGGTTATGCTGTAATTGTGGAAAATCTATTAATGGGACGAATTTAATTTCATCTTGTGCCTGTTTGAAGTACACATAATAAACAATCATTTTCCGAAAGATCTGCCCTTAATATTGTTAGTGAACAAAGATATGAATTTTTGAAAAATAGCAATTTTTAAGCATTTTTTCTACTTTTCTCGGTGGAAAATGATCTGATTATGGTCTTCAAAATAACATTTTATAGGTTTTTTGTTATGTTAAATAATTTATTATGCTTGTTAATAAATTTCAAATATTTTTCATGGGTCGCACTTCTTGTTTTTAGTTGCATTTATAGTATTTTATGTTGTATTTCTTAAGATTCATTTCAGAATTACATTTTTCTAAACATATGACGAACAATTTATGTTGCCTATTTGAATATCCTCATAAAATAGCAATTTGAACAGTAAAAAACATAAATTAATTTACAAAAACAAAAATACATTTTTAAACTGTATACTAAGATATCTACAAAATTTATAGCCCAATAAAGATATTACACTACAGCAAATGTTTGATGTATCAAAACAATAGTTTCGACACACTTAGTAAACAAATATTAGTAAACACACTATAAAATATTGCTCATGGAGACACTAAATATCTGAACTACAATTTGTAAACTTTGAAATTATACCCTACCTTGGAGTCGCATGGTAAAAGTTTTTTCCAAGGAGTTAAGTTTTCAGTACAAACGATTTCTCTTGGCAATGTGCCATATCGAAGGTGCGAAGAGTTCAATGGTTTCTGAGCATCGTCAATACCCGTAAGACGGAAACTCATCTCTGGACTCATGCTGTTTGATCCGTCGATAAAATTAAGAGAAGCACACAACAGTCCAGATAAAGCTCCATTCAACTCTTTCCATTTGATATCAATGCTGAAAAGTAAATTACACTATTGAGATCATAGAATATGTTTTAAAAACTTAAACGACTTTATACATTACTAGCAGGTTACCCGTGGCTTCGCACACGGTCCAAAGTTTCGCCGCATAGTAAAAATGTTTATGGTTTTAGGGGTTGTTATTATATTTTCACCCCTTAGCAGCGCGCTATAAAATTAAACTAAGATTTACATAGTATATATGTATTGTAAGAAATAAATGTACCAATTTCCAGCTTTCTAGCTTAATGGGAAGTATAATAATTAATATTTATTGTTTTAGGGGGTTCTTTCAACCGTTTAATCTAAATGAATTCTAGCCTGTGTCTCATTCCAGGTCATGGTCTATATGTGTGCCAAATTTCATTCAAATCCATCCAGTAGTTTTTACGTGATTAAGTAGAACCACAGAGAAGAAAAATACAGAGGAAACATCTAAGCGTGCGCGAATTGGGTGTCTAGCACTCGACACTGGTATCTACATTAGTAGTTCCCAGAGTCGCCATGAGAGGGCAGCATCGTCGCTGGCCCCTCCCCTACCCCCCCTCGCCTCCTGCTGCTAGCCCCTCGTCCCCTCCAGCACCGCGCGACACTCGCCTGACTCAAGGTTGTTAATGTACTCTAACAACCTTGCGCCCGACTCCCTGGCTGTCCTCGCTGCTACAATAAGTAATTGTAAAGGAAACTTGTCACAAACATATTCTGTATTTGATTGTCATGTAGCAATAAATGTAAAACACTTGAACAATAGTACAAAATAAGTTAAATGGATTATCAAAGTAAATCAATAAATGTTTTAATTATACTTTAATTAAAACTCTTAAATCCTTATAATAGTTGCGGGAAATGATATTAATTTTAGTACACAGGATTATAAAAGAAAATATGATGCAGTTGAACGTGTTTAATCTCTTGGTAGGAATGATAAAATGGTTTACAATTACTGTAATTCATAGACTATAAAAAATACTGTAGCCTACTCTACTCTACTTAAACATAATAATTTGGCTGAGGCGATGATAACCACCCAGGTTTTTCGCCTTTAAACCCAAAAAAAAAAAAAAAAAAAAAAAAAAAAA
>JAGFPH010006636.1:15980-33038 GCA_018207615.1 Philaenus spumarius
TCTTACTTTATTATTTTCTCTGTGACATGGATGTAAGTGTTACAGATTCCAAATATGTGTTTTAAAATGTCAAATTATGGTTAGCTCAAAAAAGTTTATCCTTGTAGGAACACAGCCAATAGGTGACTCATTTCAGGGGGCGAGGGATTATAAGGGTGGCTTCAGATAGTCCTGGGTCTATCAGCCAACCTAAAGTATACAGACTATATGTTTACTTTCCTTTTCATCCCAAACAAGTTTAAGACTCAAGATGTTTAAAACTAGTTTCTTATTTTGAAAAGCTACTTACAAAAATTTGTTATATATTATTGAAAAGGAACAATAAATACAATCCAGTTTTTCATATCCCAAAAATTATTTAGAATGTTCACTACCCATTGTAAGGATGGCTTAATGTCTAAAGTCACAGTAGTCAACCTGGAAATAAGGAAGTAAAAAATACCCCATCAAATTTGACAAATTCTTTTGTAGTTATCTTGCTCTATTTTTCTTGAAGAAGCTGAAAGGAAGGATTATAAAATCAAACTTAATAAACCTTTTGTCCTACATCCTTTATATCCTACAACATAGAACCAATTTTGATCATAATTATAAATAAATCTTACTTTAAGTTGTGGCAACAAAACAAAAATTGCTCTTTTTCAAGTTCAATGCGATTGTAAACAAAAATGTATTTGTATATTTTTTCCTTATGGAAAATTTAGACTAGACAGCTTATTTTTAATCTTGTGTAAGACATTTTTAGATGGGGTAGTAGATACATTACTAAAAACTTACGGACTTCACCCACACTACTGCTGAACCAATTGTGTGGTTGTTAGACATGGATGTGTTGTCGTCAATTTAAGTAAGTTTTCACGTTATACAACTAACACAATACTAAATCCTGTGAACAAATATATACCAAATCACAACGTTTCGCGAAGAACCACAACACTTCGCGTCCTCAGGTGACGCAAGTCCCTAGATGTTCGTGAACGTTTTTTGTCCCAACCTTTTCGAACGCCTAACACTGGTTGACTGAGGGTGGATCAGTTCAAGGTCGTTCAAAGGTTCAACCCATACGTTTGTTATGTATTATTAATTTCTAACAAAAAGTCTCTTTACTTCGTTTTTAATTAATGGGAAATAAATAGCACTTTTGCTGGATACAGGTTTCCTTCACCAACATTTTGACTGTTTCTTTGAAAACTCTCTCCAGTCGGACTCTTTTTAGTAGCTTAAACCCATCATCCCAAAGAATAGTGTGGTTGTTGGTTATGCCATTCTCAGCAATCTTAGAACGATTAACATCGCCAGTGGTGTCTGAATTTTGTATATCCTGTATTTGTTCATAGGGCTTTGTGTTGAGTAATGTGAAGCCTTACTTTGAAAATTATTGAATTTGATGACAACAAATTCTGTCTAACAACTATACAATTGGAACACTAGTTTTTAACATAAGGTTCGTGAAGTCCATCAAGTTTTTAGTAATTTATCTAGAAAACTTGATGAATAGTTTATTTGTGATTTAAAGGTGGTTATAACAGCCCTCCGAGGAAGATTACCTATTTCTATGTCTTACAATCGGAATCTGACATTTCTTCAGACGAAGCAACCGAAAGTATCCATTCTATACAAGATAAATCGACGGGTGAGTAGACCAAAAGAATTCAAATTTGCTGCCAAAAATATCTCAATATTTACAGTTGTTTTGTTAACGAAAAGTAGTTTTCGCTTAATCATTTAATCTCCTTAAATGATAAAGTTTTGCACTACTGTAAGAGCTCCGTTTCCTTGGTGATTTAGGTTTTAAATATCAAAATAAAGATATGATTTTCTATAACTAAGAATTAACAAATTTACTTATTTTAACTACAACATGCTGTATATATATATATATATATATATATGTAGACTTAACTTAATATAGTGAACTTTTTTTAAATCAGCTATTTTAGCAATATACAAAAGTCGATAATTTTTATGAAGTACAAGCAGTTTTTTGTAGTTATTATGAAATCTATATATAACTTTAGTTGGTAAAACTACATTATCTGAGTTTTTATCAGTATTTTTAAATTAAAAATTTTGAAAACGTGTAAAATCATGTAAATATTACCCCTATTTTTTCTTTAGGTTAACATTAAAATCTTTTATTTTTTATGATAATCTTGAAAAAGGCAAACAAGTGCACCTAGCCGATGCTACCGACCAATTTCTCTAAAATGGTTGAAAGAATGGATTTAATTCGGCTCACATATTCTTAGAGCTCATGCAGGGATCAAAATGTAAAAGGTTATTGCAAAAGCCTGAGTATTTTTGGGGTGATAATCTGCTAAAATTAAAGTCTGGAATAAGCTTTATTGTTTGAAGTTTTCACTACTTTGGAGGAAAAGATTTTAATGTACCTATCCAAAAAGCCTTGCTGTTTCAAAGTATTTTGTCAAACATATTATAAATTTAACAAGACCTGCATGAATTTTGTTTTATAATTTCAGATTTTGCTTATCATTTCAGATTTTGCTAAAGACACATCGGATACATCTACTACAAGTGAGAACTCAGATTTTAGTGAATATGAAGTTATGAGTTTAAAAGATAATGAACATGAAAACCCTTTTGATCTGAATGATACGGTATCATCAGGCACTGATACTGTAAGTTCATATTTATTTATAATAATTATATTTTTTAATATTACTCGTAATATGTAATATCTACATCAGCAAAGTTCTGTAAAACTAATGTAATGTACTACAAAGACTGTAATGTATGTGATTTCACAGATAAAAGATAAAATATTTATATTTCATTTGTGTAATTTACAGATAGTTCAGTCATTAGACCAAAAAATAAGGCAGTTTTTGCTAAAAAATTTAACAGCAAATATTTTGCATTATGACTTGGGGAATAGTTTTTAGATGGGAAATACCACCTTCCAGAAACATTGATTTTTATTGTCAAATTATTGAAACAATAAAAACCATGAAAAATTGACTTTTATTTTATTTTTCACTTATATTTTGTAAATCATTGGATGAAACACTATTCTTTCAATGGACAAGTTATAGTGAATTCAAATACTTTTAAAATGAGTCTTTATAAGTCGTGATCAGTGCATTTTTGCCTGAGAAAAATGGAAAAACCACGGAAAATTTATAGTTTTGACATTTTAAAAGTTAAAACTTTGGAATTGGGTAAAATGACAGTTAATGGCTTGTACGAGGTGTATAAGTTAGCCAGCAGCGGAGAAGTTCTTTCACCAACTCTACTCTACTAGACTCCGATTCATGACTCGCATGTTCAGGATCGTGCTCGGGATCACTTTTAACCAACTTCTCAGCAGTTTTACAGAAATCTGAACTATAAGTTTTGAAGTACGTGATATCTAATTTCAGAATCTGTTTGAAAAATTTAAATCGCCTTGACAATTGATTTTTATGGATTTTTCAAGTTTTTTGCTAGTAAACAAATGATTTTTAAATAATAGTAAAGTAAAATAATATATAATGAATAATATTTATAAATTCTTATCCTATATGTTTTTAACTTAAATTTTTTTACTTTTTAACATTTTTATATTTGTATTTTTCATTTTAATGTAACTTGTAAGGTTACAAAATGAATTTAATTTAAGAATAAATATTAGTCCAAAATAAACATACTAGTAAAAGGGAAAGAAAGACTAGAAAATTTTATCGATAGTCTCTCCATATTTGCATTTTTGTATTAGTGGTACCAGTGCTTATTAATGAGAGGCAATGATAATCTTTAAGCTTCTCGCTTTTTTTTTTTTTTGGGCGAGGTGTAAAAAAATGTGCAGGCACATGCCCTGTTGGTACCGCACAACAGGGTTATGTGGGGATGGCCCTGTGCCGACCCTCTAAAATCTCACCTCTTTCTCCGGCCCTTGTTGTTGGACAGGGTATCACTAGTAGCATAACTTCCTGAACAACCGGGCACCTTTCAGTCGTACGACTGTCCTACTGTTCAGGTATCTTCTTACTTATTTTCAGTTCTTCTTCCTTCCGCTTCATCACCGTTACGATGTAAGCTTCTCGCTTTAAAAAAATGTTTGTAATTGAATTAAAAGTGTGTTTATTTAACATCTGGAAGTATAAAATTTTAAACAAATCAAATTTCTTACTAGGATATAATAAGAGCTGTGGCGATATCGGCTTTATGTGATGAAGGCGACAATCTTGATATTTGGGCTGATAGTTCATCAGTGTCATCAGAGTCAGACCAACCTGACTTGGAATTATCTCCTGCAGACTTCTGGACGTGTGTGCAGTGCAGGAACACCAACAATACTCCACTCTATCGTTACTGTGAAAAATGCTTTAAGGTAAACATTCATTAGTTTAAAAATAGGTTATGAAAAGTGGTTAGTTGACCCAGTGACGCTACCAACAGATTTGAATCATTGAGTATTAGTGTGATTTAATTGAAACTTAAAAGGTGTGGTTTTCAGGTTGATTTTCTTAGATCCAATGCTCTTAGATCCCATAGATTCTTGTCCTATGGCTTTTAACATTAGAAATTAATTAATTAAATTACAAATGAAAAAACATAGACGAAGTCCGGGAGTTGAACCCGGGACCTTCATTTTTCCGTTGTGATGCTCTACCATCTGAGCTACCCTGATATCTACCGATATTAGTCGATGTTATCTCACTTGTACGGTTTTTACTGCAATTATTGAATTAACAGATTGAATACCTCGTGTATACGACATTGAAAACAATCTCAATTCTTATTTCGCAGCTTACGTGGTGATATTATTATTATTTTTTTATTCTTTTTTCCGCTTACACACTTCCTCAGCAAGGGATATTTAATTAAATTACAAGTGAAAAAACAGACCAAGACCAAATTCACTTATAATTTAATTAAATATCCCTTGCTGAGGAAGTGTGTAAGCGGGGAAAAAAAATAGGAAAAAAAAAATAATAATAGAAATTAATGATCTAAAACACAGTTATTATTATTAATTTTCTTAACATATACAGATTCTAAATTATAGAGTATGAAAAAGTAAATGAACTGAAGTAACCAGATTTTTAGGTTATTGCAAGACTCTGAGGCTCAAAAAAAAAAAAAATTGCCACTGTGCCACTGAGGCATTATTGAGAATGCATAGCAAGCTAACAATTTCTATGTATTTATGTGATAGTTAATATTTATATTTTTTGAAATAATATAAGTTTTTGAACCACTAGCAGAGTCAACACAATACATAGGCCTATTTAGTTTCTTGGAATAAATAATAATTTTAAACACACATTCATAGGAAGGTAAAAAACATAAGAAGGTTTCAATTTATTCAGCTTTAAAAACATAACAAAGATATAATTCAGCAAAGTAGTCTTACAATAATATCATTGTATTTGAGTAGTAAAAAGTAAAAAATCTGTCTTTCATATTTATTATCACATCTTATTATTCATTTGTTTTGACATTGTTAAGAAATCTTGCGTGCGGTGCCGAATGCCTACAGATAACCATCAATATCTCTTCTGCACTAGCTGTTACAAGGTGGGTTTACATGTAGGTAGTTGGGTAGAGCTTGCATTTGTCCTCTGACATTCTCCCTCTGATGCTGATATCTTGTTTATGCAACTTGACCATTAAGATCTCAAAGTAGTGTGCTTAAAAGCTATATACCTATTATATTTCAGCAGCTTCGAGAGTTAGCCATATGAGAAATTATTGTACATACAGAAGAAAATTGGTGATCTAGCCTAAAATGGTGCTAAGTTAAAGTTGAAAATAATGATTCATGGCTAAAGATACGTTTTATTCTTGGCTCACCTTACCACCACTATTGAACTTCATAACCAATTTTTATCTATGAACTAGGCAGTAAATAAAAGAGAATACACTTAATATTGTGAGAGCAGCTTAAAATTAAGTTTATGATTGTTGTACGACATAGCTTCCAATTTTAAATCATCTTGTAATTAATTTTTGGAATGTGATACTGAATTTTACTCTTCCAGTTTATTACAGACTATGTTTTTAAAACAATGTTGCAGCATGTTTTTCAATACCTTTTACTCTTATCAAGATATTAGCCGCTAACAAAATTTGATTAAACATGTTAAATACATACTACAATATTGACCTACAAATAAAATGTAAAGTTAAACTAAACAGTTTCAACAACTTTTTAAATCTCAATAAATAAATAACTTTTTTTTAAATAAAATGTTTCTCTAATATCAGGAAATTACTTTCAGTAATTACCTTACTATACTATAAGTCGCTACGTGCTCAGTTGCAATCTCAATGCAGGTTCGCAAAAGCTTACGTTTACTGTGCTTGTCATTATAAATTGTTATTTGTGGATGTTTTTTTATTCATGACAGTGTTACATGAGTGATACTTAGTAGTCGTAATGGCCAAATCCTTTGTTGAGGATGAAGATTTATAACGTTTATTAGAACTTTTGAGTTCAGAGTTGGGCCGTAATGAAGACTTCTCAGACGGTGACTGGATCAGTGAGGCTTCAATTCTCAATCAATAGTCATGCTATATACCTCTGCAGAACTAGTCAAAAATCAACTCTGCAAGAATTCCATCTTGGGATAATACGTCAACTCTCGGAAAATAATATAGAAACTCACACCACATCAGAAAACAGATGGCCACCCATCCGCTGAGGATTCACCACTAAGACTTGCACAACGCCACTTTCCTACATGTGTTCCTTCCACGGATAAAAAGGAGTACCCAAGCAAGGACGGGAACAAGCAAGGCGAGAGTCACGTTACATGTGCGAGGCCTGCTGCGTTGCTTCAGACAGGGTGTCCACAGACCGGGAATTTTGGGGAAAACTGGGAACCTGTCTAAATTACCTCTACCATTCATAATATCCTACACATTAAAATAATTATTGTAATCATGAACTGGGGAAGTTAAATCATTTTTGCTGTACCGGCAGCAGCTAAAAGAATTTTGTATAAAAATGTATACTAAAATATTGTATTTATTTACAAAAATTGCTATATGTTTTACCGAAAACCTAGCAGGCACACTGTTTGAAAAATATGTTTATTCTTCTTTTAGAATTGTAACAACAATGGGAATAACTCGAATTCGTTTGTGAATATGCGTTGATGAGACAAATTCTTTAGTGTAAAGGGATGTGGGAAGGGGTGGATGGATAGATTGTGCTATTTGCACTGGAGGTTGGAAACCGGGTTTTGACAAGTTGGTCATCGTTTGCCGGTCCGGCACCTGTGTAGAGTGTGTAACTGTGTTATAAGTGTCAGTTAGTGATAGAGGTGGGCTAAGTTACTTCGCTGTATTCATTACGAGTACGGCTACATGAAGTACTGATTCCGACTACTTTTATTCACGTAGGCCTACTATATATTACTAAACCATTACTTTTGTAAACCATTACTCAAGTGAAATTACACTTTTAATAAGTAAGCATTCATATTCATAAAACAAATAAAATGACACAAATTTATTTGTTACAATAAAAATCACAATATAACAACGAAACAAAATTAAAACAACAGCTAAACAACAATAATAAATAAATTTAGATAAAATGTTTTATATTTTAATCCAGACTTGCTAGTTCTCCGTATTTAGGACGGAGAATCCATATTTTTAACATAATCTCCGGTGTTCTGTATTTGCAATCACATTCTCTGTATTTTAACACAATTCAGCATTTTAACAACAAAATATCAGTGGGAGAAAATGTAAAACATTTTTAGTTTTATGCATGTGTACATTTTCCGAAATAAAATATTCAGGCAATTGTTTTGTTTATTGAATAAATGCTTTTTGTTTTATTTGTATTATGTGTAGGCTTAGTTATATACACGGGAGGGTAAAGTAGGCTCAAGGTAAACCTTCTACGAATTCATTTTATATCATGTCTATTTGTAGAATCAGGGTGTCTATTGCAATTAAAAGTAACAAATTTTATAGATCGGTAACAAAAGTAATTAAAAGTGTAATAATTCTATTTATATAAGTGGGGTGAAAAATGTTGGACATTTTCAGGATTTTCGTTACATGTGATTTATGATTTCTGTAGGAGTCCTGACGAAATACCTTTGATTTACTTGTTAGCGAATTTCTATAGGAAAGATAAGATATTGCAGTAAACCTTATGGTGAGACCTAAATGGTTGGGAGTAGTAAATGAGCACCGATCATGGTCTCCAGATCACGTTTTGGGAGGTCATTAAAAATTGTGTCATACTGTCGCTCAAAGGAGTTCGTTAACCAAAAAAATCCAACAACCGGAAGTAACTATTTTTTGAGATTATAGAGTTTTATCTAAAAAAATAAATGTATGATATTATTCTGCACATTTTGTTTTCTTTTTACATTACTTTGTAACTCGCTTGGTTCCCCCAAAACAATCAAAACGCAAAATACCCTAAAGGTAACCGGTTCTGATCCGGCCGAGTTCGTACGCTGCGAGCGAAGCAGTTCATAACCCGAGGACGCAAGGTTGAGGTGCAAACTCGCAAAGCGAGTTTTTCCGCTGCGAGTAGAACAAAGCAGCGTGGGAGTCGAAGCTGGAGAGGCTTAGGTGCAAACAAATTCTACTAATATATTTCATAAACACAGTTATTCAGCTCCTTCGTGAGTAGATAAATTTCCCAAATAGTTGGTTGAAACTCTAAACATATAAACTTAACTTTGGAAATTTGCCCAACTCACGTCAGCGGTTCAGCTGCGTGGTCGAATTATTATTCCTCCCCACAAATATGGACATTTAGTTTTCACATTTACTAATTTACAACAACTGCCATCTAAATTACATTTTCGTGCACCTTAGCTGTTGTTTTTTAAATTAAGTTTTAACGCCAGTATATCATAGAAACAAGAATAAATTATTGTTCTCGGGAGTGGGTTTTTGCGGACATACCCTGTTGTACATTAAATTGCGTTTTAATGCCGGTGTTTCATAAAATTAGCGCAAATAATATTTTAACACTGGTAGTTTATAAAATTGGCACACATTGTATTCGGGCGTCGATTTCTTTTGCGGACATTTCTTTTTATGACTGGTGTTTTATACATTTTGCCTAATTGTATTCAGGCTTCATTATCTTTCATGAAAATTCACTGTGTTATATTAAATTTTGCCGATATTTGATAAAATTTGTGCTAAATGTGATCGGGCATTAATTTCTTCCATGGAACATGTATTTTAAATAATATTTTAACTCTGTTTTTATGAAATTGGACTAAGTTAATTGCATTTTGGTAACCATTTCGTATGCGGACATTCGTCCATTCCATGTACAGTAGAGCGTCGAAAATCCAAACTAATTGGGACCAAGGGAGGTTCGGATTATCAATTTGTTCGGATTTTTGAAAATAACCAAGAAAATGCCATTTAGGCTAAAATATAATATATGCCCTTCAATTGATTAAAGTGGTCAAACAGTACAAGCAGTAATGTAATTACAATACAGTATATAAGACTACTTACGTATTATGATTTAGAAGAACCTGCACGTACACAGTAGGGCCAACATGATTACACTTGTAACTCTCAATTACAGTACAGTACTTAATTAAAGGTTCACTTGTACATTATAGTTAACACAAACGAAAAATCAAACAAAATACTGTATAGCACACTACTGTATGTATGACTAACTGTTATTACTCAAAGAGAAATTAATGAACTTTCTGTATGTTTACTGCTAGCGCTAAAGCAGTTTATTAGCGTGACAGTTAAAATAATGACAGCTAGTCTGTTGAGAGGGCGAGTGAGAGCAGGTATTAAGAAGTGTTTAAAAAGAGATAATAATGTCAAACTGCGATGAAGATTTTTGTGAAATTTTTAACGACGCAACAATTTGAATTTGCGAAAACGAAAACAAAATTTTTGCAGGGCTGCCTCAGAATGCGTTCGGATTTTTGACGTTTCGGATTATTGACGTTTGGATTATCGACGCTCTACTGTATTTCAAAATAAATAACGTTTCAACACTGGTAATTCATAGAATTTGCATAATTAATTGTAGCCTATATTTGGGCGTCTTATCAGATTTGTAGTTGGCAGCCTGTAGAATAGGCTAGGCCTACGTCTTCAGTATATAGTAGGCCTAAATGTATAGTTTCAATGACAAAGTTGCAAATATACATAACATATGTTTCTCACTTTGTTGAAAAAATTTGTCTATTTGGGAAGCATTTTAATCATGTTTTGGCTCATTTTCTTTAGAATTTTATGTAAAGTTAAAAAAACTTGAAAATTTTAAATTTAAACTTAAAATAAAAAAGTTGCAGTACTGTGGAACAGCGCCAGTAGGTGAGTCATTGTTTGCTTCTGGCTATTAATTCATTTTTCAAATAGGCAAAAAACAAAACCTAGTAAACGCAGTCTGGCAACATGATTTTACTCTCTTTATTTTCTACTGTACAGCCTTATTGAAAGATGATGTATAGGAAGTGATGCAAATAGGATGCGTTGAATACTGGGACTATAGCCAATATCTGTAAAATAGTTTTGTTATAAGATGTGTATAGTACGTTGCACAAAGATAAAATTGTTTTTACCTGAAAAGGTGTTTTTTTTTTTTAAAGTAGATTAACTAAATGTAGTTAATTAAACTTATTGGAGTCGTCGACATAAGTAAATATAATTTAGAAGTGATTTCTATCTTAATGTGAGAGGA
Organism: Philaenus spumarius; assembly: GCA_018207615.1. Lineage (NCBI taxonomy): Eukaryota > Metazoa > Arthropoda > Insecta > Hemiptera > Aphrophoridae > Philaenus > Philaenus spumarius. Next base: position 26,632 of record JAGFPH010006636.1, read on the forward strand.
TTGGAGGAGATAGAAAATTATTAGCGTCCACGTGGTGAACTTTGTGAACATTTTACAATTATTCAATAATGGTTATAGACAGATTATCTAGTGCATCGGACAAAGGACATTCTTAGTGAACATTGAAAGTGGAATAACAATGTTGTTCCATTGCTCATTCCTTTGACAATATCGTCTGCTTTTAAATATAAACAAATAAATAATAATTTCAATCTTAAACTTATGGTTGTCTTTACCTTGCTAAACTTGTCTGCCTTAGCTATTTTAACTTCCCTACATTTAATCAAAATCTATTTCATGTTTTAAAAAAAATATTGTTGTAATTCTAGGCCAACAATGTTCAAATCATTTAGCCTATTTTTCACTATACGTCTCCATGAAAAATTGTACATGTTACAATCCCTATTGTAATTTATTGAAGCTAGGTTAGGATCTAGGTTTTATAACTCTTGTAACTTTGAAATGTTACAGCACTAGAACTCGTCTTACTCTAGCTTTGCAACAACCTTGATTTACTGCCGACTTTGTCTCATACTAGTTTCAATTCTTGTATTGTATCTTTTAATTTGTAAACTACAGTAAAATCCTGGTTAACCAAACTCGGGTCAACCGAAAACCGGGTTATCCGAAATGCCTTTGAAAATCGGAAATCTTAAAATAATAGCTCTATTTTATGTAATTTATTTTCTTATTACAATTAGAACCTTTTTCTACAACTTAAAAATCTATTAGAAATTAAGTAGCGGCTTTAAAAAAAATGTGCTAGGGTCAAACTTTGAATTCAGTTTTCTCAGAACTCAAAACATGTTAGAAATCCCCTTTCCTTTGATGTCGGGCCGCCTACTTTTTCCCTGTTCTGAATCAAATCGCGAAACTAACAAACTGCTGTACTGTATTTATTTTCACAAGTTTATTTAGTGAGTCAATGCCGGCTGACGTCCTTCTAATGAAAAGATGGCGGGACATCGCTGCTCAAAAACGTTTGGAGGGATGCAAGAAACAAATAAAAATTACTGAGTTTTTTTAAATGAGTAATTCATATGCTACAAACTATTAAGTTCAGAATACTGTACATTGAAGTACCGTAATCCTAAAAATGTAATTTTAACCCTCCCTGTGGCAGACTGCACTAAGTGACGTTCTCTCAGGTGCAAGATGCAACCATTTCGAACAAATGCTTAAATTTGCATACATTTGCATATTCGATTAATTATTATACTCAAAATCATCCAATCGTAATAAAACCGACACCGTTGGAAAGGAAATGAATTAAACCTTAAGTTTGTATTTAAAACTTTTTCGTAAAACGTATATTTATATACGTAATCATCGTTTTAAAATATACAGATCGGGTTACAGCTGTTTCGTCGCGTGAATTTGCATACAATTGTACTGTTATTTCCCAGTTCTTTGACGTTCAAGACTACCTACACAAATATTTCTATGGCTATTATAAAGATACCATTGGATTCGTCAAGATTTTATTTTTCTAATAGGCTAGTGCTTCCTAATCAGATGTCACTATTTTACACGATTTATGATGAAGATTTCTGTAAACCCTTGCGTTTGGACAGTTTTTAACCAATGAAACAGGCACATTTGTCAACCGAGGTAACGTCTACAATTTCATGTTTTGACAGATTTCTTTACACCATTTTGTAGAGAAAAATTCGATCTTTCTCACGGAGTGAAGTAAACTAGATATAACCAGTTATTTGTTTGTATAGACAGCATTGGAAAGTACATAATTAGGCAGTCTGGTGAGACCGTACGGCACCTATCGTTCCCACGTTATTAAAATAACTCTTCCTGCCCGTAGTATATCGACCGGCGACGTTTCATTAGATTGATGTCATTTTGTTATTGAAATAAAGATAACTCAAAACACTTTTGTGAACTAAGAAAAGACAAGTATACAGTTATTTTCTTTGATTTATTCTCTACACTTTGTTATAATAATATTTCATTTTTGGGCAAAGCATAAATTAGTAAATTACGTTTCAAACTAGGCCTAGTTTTGTTAGCAGTCTTGTATTTGGAACATAAAAACTGGTGTTTTCAAAATAAGAAATTTGAAATTGATAAATGTTCTTATACAATGATAAAATTGAAAGAATGGAGAGCTAATGTGTACTAAATTTAAAAGTTATAACTTTAAGTAGTTATCATGATATATAAATAATAATGCATATGGGTGATTCTCCTGAAAGGCAACATTTTCAGTTCAAAAGATTTCCACAAATATTTTTAATATTTAGTCGATCAAACTTTCAAAATATATCAATAATATTTATATAACTATTGTGATATGTAAAAGAAATCACTACTTTGCATAATGTGTAAAAAGTTGTTGAAACTGTTGTTGCTGTTGTTTTTGAAAAACTGCTAAGAACTTCTTGAATTGCGTAGCATCCATTTTGAAATAGACTTGTACAATTTGTAGGCCTGATTGGGTAATATAAACAAATTGAAACTGTTTGAATTGTAGTTATTTGAAAAAAAAACAGTAAATTAGGCTACATAAGTGTTTACCTCGTCGCCAAAAAGTGTCGTGACCAAGTGTTTTAAGTACACACACATTAGAATACATATTGTTCTTTTCTTTCAAAAATATAAACTTGAATGGTTGCTAAGCAACAAACAAGACTTAAAAGTCCTGAACATTATTGTAATAGAAACAGCTGATTATGGGAAATAGCAGATACCCATACATACAACACATCTGAATATAAACATAGATCATAACAATACATATATAAATAAAATAATATAACTATGTTTTTTAGAATAGCAAAAGTTTTTTTCTAGATTTATATGTATATTTAATAAGGTTTTAATGAAATAATCATGATATATTTTTAAATATGGTTACTAGGTACTTTATATGGTTTAAGAACAAGATCGAATATTTTGACTTATCATATTTATTCTATAATATTTGTAAAAACTACGTTTTTAACCAGACAATTGATTTAAGTTGTATTTTTTAGGTAAGAAAAAACTTCTTTCCCCCCAGACCTCGGGGAAAAAAGAAAAGAAAAATTAGGCTGAAGAAAAAGGTACGAGCTTCGGTTAAATTTGATAGTGGTATAGGTTCCGCTTTAGATGTTCAGAAATCATTTGAAAATCGTGTATCTTTGCCGTCACAGTCTGGCGAGAATGTGCTTTTTAATGATGAAACACAGCCTTCAACTTCTGGTGAGCAGAAGTTTCCTGATTTAAGAACCGAGCAAAAGCATCCTGTCAATCCAGTTTACGAAGAACCTCCATGTAGTACATGTTTCAAAAACACTAAAAATGGTGTTTTCGTGCACGGCAGTTGGGCACACATTTTTTCTTGTTATACGTGTTCTATGAAAATTTGGAAAGACACTGGTCGATGTCCAATATGTAATTCTAAAGTAAGCCAAGTTTTGAAAGCTGTTGTGGCTTATTAATGTGACAGTTCCTTCTTTTTTTTAGTGTTTGTACTTTTTGATAAAAACACATTTTATGATTTGCACATAGTAATTATTTAAATAAATGTAATTTTGTTTTTAAATATACCACAAAGACTTGTTCTGGAGGAGCCATCTTGTGTTAGTGCTTCACAGAGACATGTCCGAGTCATAGACAAAATCGAGTTGGATTGTTTCCCAGCCTTATTGGAATGATTATGTTGCTCCTATTTTTTAAACAATTGAAACTTTGGTTCACATTTTTTGTATTTGTTGAATATATGATCTCACTACTGACACCATGTTTGTAGTTTTGGATGAAAACATATTTTATCTTTGACATGAAGTAATTATTGAAATGAACGTAATTTTATATTTAATGTATATTTCAAAGACTTTTTCTTAGTGCACAGATCATACAGTCATGTCTGTTGTTTATGGCAAAATACTGTACAGAGTTTGGTTATGAGTTATATCTATGAGTATGTGTGTTTTTACTTTTTAGTATAACTTTTAGGAGGGAAATGCCGGGAATTTTTTAGTAACATTTCGATAATGATTTTTCTTAATGCACAATTATTTAAGAGATAATATATTTAATTAGTGTTAGTCATATACATTTTATAATTTCTATTGTTATTGTATATTTTCTTGTATTTATTTTTACATATTCTCCAACATATTTGCATTAATCTGTTGAATATAATCAGATTTTTAACTTTCTCTAACTAATACACCTTATCACGTCTATAAGTAAACCAAAAGTTTATCTTGTAGCATTTGACGAAGCATGTGCCATTATTTCTTATGATAATATATAAAGATATAACATGTTATTCTAAGGTATATGATACAATAATGGTATGCACACTCTTTATATTTATTTGTGCTTATTCCTACTATTTACAATCGATGATAAACACTTGCTTAGTAAGAGGATACAATTCCACTCTACAACTTTTGATGTATAAATGGTTTTGTGTTATCGGTTTTAACGTCATGATGTTGTTTATTTTTAGTGTTAGAAAAGACAATGTTACCATCAAAATTGGTTTATAAGCACAGATCTTGTTTATGCATGACAAGATATATATATATATATATTTAAAATGTATGCGTGATTAACATTATAGTCAATTGCCTTTAGTAAATATTGCTTGTTCTAAAATGTACCAAGTACTGTTTGTTGTATATTTTGTAAATAATAATAGAAAAAAATAGTATGTATTTTTTAATTAATACATTCTTATAATATATTTCTGTAATATTCCTAGCAATAATAAGTTAATATTTGTATGGCCTTAGGATAAAAATATTTATTCAGTGTGCCTGAAGTCTGATTAAATTTATCTACCCATTATATATGCCCTACTTATTTTTATTTTCCAAATTATCTTTTACTATTATATTATGTTGGTTAAGTGAATATACTGATAAGATTAAGTTTACTGGAAAATTGCCGCCACAATAATGGGGCGCTGGCCATTAAACAGAAGGCCATGTAAGGCCTGCATACATATTTTGCATTTATAAACATTTTATTGTTCATTCATTGTAAGAAATTGTTTATTTCGATATATATATTATTTTATTTCAACATTAAAGACTTAAGTAAGTTATACACCAACATTCACAGCAAATAAAACAAGGGTTTTGTTAAGAACAAACTTTCAATATTAAATAAGTACAATATTGAATAATATTAATATTGATTATAAAGGTAATAGTACGCTTAACATAAGTATTAACTTAGTATAACATAAGAGTCTGCCTTCACATCTTTTAGGTAATGAAAAATTAGTAGATATTGCGGATTCTAAATGTTATTAAATTGAAAATTATATAAATAATTTAAGTAAAATACAAAATAAAAGAAATTGATGGAACATATAAGTAGTAGAGAAGTGCTAAGCTATAATTAAAGAGAGAAAATTCAATGTAAATTTTAATATCGACTGTGTTAAGAGTAAAATGTTTCAAAACAGTTAGCATGATTTCACACTTTGTGCACTTCTTAGTAAGTAGTGTTTTTGTGACATTCTGCACACCTGATTTGAGTTGGGCTTGATACAATAAAATGACCGGCACCATCCAACCGCACTTCATCAGCAATTCTCCTATTCACATGGTTCAAAGAATAGGAAGCGCCGAAATAAACTTGCAACGTTTTTCGCAAAACTATTAGAATCAAAAAAAATTTGAAGTTGAATGTTGTATTATAGGCCTAGACAGTACGCCAAAGCTAATTTGATTATGTGAAAACCAAATAAATGAGGTTTTGAGATAAGTAAGTTGTATTTCTTATTAATAACGTTCAATAATTATATTTCTATATATTTTTTTTATTTAGACTAAAAATACTAGATAGAAACCGAAATTCTGAAATCAGTTGTCACTCACTATATTGACAGTGTAGTTAGGCTATAGTAAGCAGCTGATAGCCTGTAGGAGTAGCAAATAGCCTTATAGGAAATGATTTCTGGGTTGATAAACTCTTACATTTTTCAGCACATGTTGACTATTTGAGTCGCAAAATTAGAAAGTTAATCTATGTTTTCAGAAATTTAAATGAAAATTTATACTTTTGTGAAATAAGACAGTTGTACTTTGCATATTACCAATCTTTGCTTTTGGGGGGTATAATAGTTTGGAGATGTGCTTGCAAAGTTTAGATGTTGTTCAGAGATCTGATATGATCATGACGCTGCGTAAACCAAAAAGACATCCATCTGATGAGCTGTATGACTATTTTAGCGTATTTAATATCAGACAACTTTTTGTAAAAACTCCTTTAACTTTTTCACATCTTTTTCCATTTCAAATCATTCACATTTTACAAGACATTCTCAATCAGTTGGTATAAATAAGAACAGATAAGCTTTATAGATCCACCACTAATTCATATTACGTATCACAGATCTCTATAAAAAATAAACCTGACAAACACGTCTAAGAAACCTGAGACTATTT
>JAGFPH010006636.1:39451-50306 GCA_018207615.1 Philaenus spumarius
AAAACCCTGAAACTCACATGTATTACAAAGACCCCCTCTGATTATGGTTCAAATTGCAAAATTTTAATCATAATCAACCAAAAAAGAAATGCATGTGAGTTGAAGCACCATAGAAATTCATAGTCACCTCACAAAAAATAACTCGTCTGCAATCGAATTTACAAAAACATTTAAATTATTCATCTCAATCATCCATACATACGTACCATAACAACCTCTCAAAGCTATTTGCCATTACAAATCAAATACATTATTCATAAATATATACATTACAAATTTTTTACAGAGTCCAAATTTCACCTGAAAAGAAAATTTTTATATACATTATGCAACATCTTATCAATGCATTGTAAGTCGAGACAATCCAAGTTCACAAACATATTTATCCTCAGCATAAATCTTTACCATAGGTTTCACCTTTAAAAACAATAAAATCAACATTTCATTATTGTATCATGAGTTTGCTTTACATTCATAAACTATTTTTTATGAAAAACAACAATTGTATCCTCTCTGAGATAACAATTAAATTCCATTATATCACTTCTTCCACATTAAAACTTCAAAATTCAAATTCAAACTGAATCAACTCATTAATCCACTTTACATTCATAACTCATTTATGAAATACAACAATTGTATCTGCACTGAGATAACAATTTATATCAATTACTTTACTTTTACGAACTCATTAACCACTTCAACTTTACTTTACATTACATCACTTCATTTTACTTTGCATAAATTTTCTTTACTTTTGCAAAATTTTACTTTATTATGCAAGAATTTTACTTTGCTTTACAAGAATTTACTTTACTTTACTTTCTTTCTTCGACTCTTGATCAATTATTTTACAAATTTACAACATATGTCATCAAAAATAATAATTATTAAAATATATCTTAAATCTAACATTTCACTCATACATCATCCATTCTCTTTACGAATTGCCAACTATTTTATATAACCCCCTCAAAAATTCGGTTACCTTATTTTAAAATATTAAATCATCCAAATGAAAATTATCTTCTCTTTCTTGAATGTATAAGATGGTGGAGGATGTGAGATTGGATCTGACCGTAAGATCAGCAGTAAAGACGGATATGATAGACATGTTTTTTAGGGATTGGACAACCCTTCTCCTGTCAATGGATCAGGAGAGGGAAAGATAAGGATATGAGGAGATGGAGACATTTTTGAATACTGATCGTCTAGATGAACTTTATGACGAAACAACAAACTAGGAAAAAAATTTTGTTCTTTTTTAAAGACGGAAAGACGGAGAAAGAGAAAAGATATCGAAGACTAAACGAGGTTGATCAATATTGGCAGACGTACACAACAAAGAAGAGACACTCTGTACCCCTAAAAACACCTACACTATTGATCAACCTCTCAATAAGAAGGTTTTCACGGTTTACCCACAACCTATGAAATTTAAACAAGATTGACCAATAACAGTCTACCTGTACCATCGATCAACCTTTCAATAAGAAGGTTTTCACGGTTGACCCACAACCTATTAACTTTAAACAATTTTAACTATAAACTAAGAACAACTTTGTGTATGTACACTACTAAACCTAACAATCATATGGATTGTGCACTTGATGCGACACGTCATCTGGTCAACATCGAAATTCAGAAGGTTTTTTAAGGACCCAACAACCTGAAATCACTAGTGTACACCTTGTTAGGATGCACACCAGCTACTTGACCGTTTTTTAGGGACGTCTTACCCTTAAATCACCAGATGTGACTCAATGTTGCTATCTCTAGTGACCTACAACAATGACGTACCAAGCCACACCTGGCTACACCCATATTTCAATATTCTTAACAAATCAAGTTATCATAACTATCATCTTACAATATTCATTTATATATCATAATTATATAGAGTACTTATCTAATAATGTATTAACCTACTAACATTGCCATTAATTAAAGTCTAACACCTAATAATAAATTACGTCGGCGTAGAAGTTTGGTTTGCAATGTAGTACTTCCGTAATTCTATCACATTTTATCTTTCAAAACTTATTTATTATTAGTTGAGTTTCATTCACTATACTCTACTTTTGACTACCCTTCTGGCATCCTTCTATTTTGTTCTCTTCTAGTAACTGGCAGGACACTTATGCTGTTTACGGGGATGACTCGTCTTCGGAAATGTGCCAGTTGATATCTATGCCTACTTAGTTCAACATAGACCCAACACACCCCCTCCAACTCATCAACCCCCTCAAGCATTGCCTATCATCCTCTGGTGTTTTGCCTTTCTATTGTTTAAATGAAACCCTTTCATTTCAACTTTATTATCATTATTAAATCTTTAAAAGTTTACATTTATTTTAACTTCAATTTTAACTAACTTGCAATTAATTTATAAAATATCAATTATGTATTTTCAAAATATTTAGTCTATATAAAGAACTAACTAATCCTCCTTAAATTGTTAAACTTGTTCCATTTCTTTTAAATTTCTTAATATCTGTATTATAAGGCAACTTTAACTTATTTAGGCCTAGCCTATATCTCAAAATTTTCACCAACTCATCTTGAAATTAATCAACCAATAATTATTCATTAAAAACATTCTTTAATCAATTTTCTTCCTTAAATAACATTTTCCTAACCTCTTATAGGCTAACTGTATTTGTCTTTAAACACCAACTTTAGATAGAGTCTTTGTCGATTGTATTTGTCTTAATCTTAACTAACATTTCTTCAAATATCCATTTCATTTCAGCAATCTTTTGTCTAACTTTAAATTAATCATAACTTCTCAACTAACACATGACGATTCACCTCTTAAAAACTCATTAAAACATAACCATAGGAGATTTTCCTATGCGACGATCATTCTTCAAAAAACACGTAGATAATACCTTCAACTTTCTTATTCAACGACGACGATATGCACTTTGGCAACTTAAAACCTTCAACTCCACAAAAAACAACATTTCTTCCACTTAATAAACATAAACTTCCTCCAACTGACGAACATAATAATAACTCATAAACATAACCTCCAATTAATCTGTCTTTAGACCTATATTGCTTCAATTTAACTTTCTTTGATTACAAGACGTGACACAAGACTCTTTTTCTATTCAAATGTCTCTTAAGACTCATAACTATCCTCTTTCGGATAAAAACCTCTTATTTCATTGTATAAAAAACCTTTACTTACTTAAAAAAAATCTTAACTTCCTTTCAACTTGCTATTTAAACTTGAAAACTCATTAATCTTCCTTAAAAAATCATATTCATTTCTCTAACCAAATTTTATTAATTTAAAATTGCCTTAATTATCATTTATTATTATTCAAAAACAAATTATTTATTTAAATTCAAATTAGTACTCTATAGAATTAAACTTCCTTATTATTTCATTATTTATTACCAAAAAATCAAACAATTTATCCTTAACCACTTGTCTAAATTGTACATTAGCACCACCTCCGTGCGTAGCCTATCTATTACACAGTCTACTTGAGTTGACCCTCCGGTATTTTTACATGACACTTTCTGGTACATAATCTTTCTTTCTCCTCCTACTCGGCAACTGTAATACATGTAGGGCTAACCTACGTCTACTTCCATTAGGAACTTTTTTGTCTACGGTTAGTTGACTATAGCCTAACCTATACTCCCACTTTGACTTTTCTTGATCATAATTTTGTTTAATTTTTTCAAAGATTTCTATTACACAACTCTCCATAATATCTTCACTACTATACAAGCCAAGCAATGCTTCTAAGTTGACTTTAAAATTGATTTTAGGCCCATTAATATTTTTAAACTCACTATATCTAACCTTTATATTTTCATACCCTATCTCCTTATTATTTCCTTCTAACATAACCTCCAATCCTTTATCATTAAATTCAACATTACATGCATCCTTAATGTAATCTGTGACACTTTGGTCACCCTCAAATTCAAAAATATTTTCAACTACCTTGTCATTATTTATTTCTTCCCTAACCTCTACTAACACATTATTATTATTAGGCCTATCATCAAATTCTACTTCTTTTGAAACACTATCAACTGTATTGTTAACATTAACATTTGAAACCTCTAACGGCTCATCAAATTTTGCTATTTCTTCCTTTATTTCCTGTCTAAACTCACTTATGTTATTTTCAATTGTATTTTTTAAATCATCAGACTTCTTGTCTAAGCTTTCAAATCCTTTATTAAATGTTGATCTAAGTTCATCAAATTTTTTGTCTAAGCTTTCAAATCCTTTATTAAATGTTGATTTTAATTCATCAAACTTTTTATTTCTGTCGTCAAGCTTTTTGTTGAAATTTTCAAATTTAACAACCATAAATTGATAAAATATGTCCAAAGTCATTTCAGAGTTTGGATCGAAATTGCCACTCCCACCCACATCATTAATTTTTGTTGCATTCTCCATTGTCTATTTTATTATTTTCATATTTTATTATTAAAAGAATGATTTAATTTTAAATTTCCAGAATCGTTTAGTTCTGCCATCGTTTATTTATTATTAACCCCTTGTAAATTTCATTTATTTACCTTAAAAACTTTTTTAAAACTTTTTCAAAAATTTTGAAATACAGTCAACCACCATGAATCCATTAAAGTCATCCTTCCCAGTGTTTTCGTTTGTGGTAAAGAAGTTCGGGCGCCATTTTGTAACGTGCTGTGCTGTGCAAGCCGTTTACAAACAATTTATTAATAGAAAACAAAAAAAAATGAAAAATAAAAATTTAATTTTGACAAAAATATTTCTAAGTTATTTTTAAAATAAAAAAAAATACCTTTACTGTGTAACAATTATTTATTATTTCCTACCTTCAATCCATTTACTTATTTAATTAATTAAATTACCATTTTAAAATATCGCAACACCTTAATCCCAATAAAAACAAACAAACATAACCCCAAAATTGAAGTTAGGTTATGTTTTGATCACATCTGTTACTCTACAGTTGATCATTAAATATCTGTTACACATAACCTGTTATATCTGTGACTACAGTTCCTTGGTTAAAATTGGACTCGTCCAGAACCATGGCCGCCATGTTTGTCACATGATGACTTTGCCTCCAAACCGTCCCGTTCACCAAAGATTGTCGCCATTTTGAATTACACTTACAAAGAAAACTAAAAAACTGAATTTATGATTTAAACAAGGTTCGTTACCACAAAGTACTACTGGAAGGGATAATACTCAAATTAAAAACTCATAGTGGTTGACATTATTACTTTACTGAAACATTCTAAATTATAAAAACACATACATCAATTATTATTTCAAGTTGGCAACTCATCGTTTTAATTACTTCAATCACACGCTCAAACACACAAATTCATTATTAATAATTTTACCTTAGATATACAAAAACTTATACTTATAAATTATTCAAATGCAGACTTAACCAAATTAGTTTATTACTTACGATCGTGTTGTTTTAGAGTGCACTTTAAAAAGATAGATATGAATTTACAAAGATAAAAAACTTATAAGACGTATGAATTCAATTAAAATATAAAAACCCCATTAATTCTTTAGTTCGTCGCACTTTGGCCACGTAGATTCTGATTCACTTATAATATCGTTGCACTTGTTATAAGATCTTTTTGAAAATAGTTGGAAGCCATGTTGCACGTGCACGCAAACTTTCGAAGTTGATGATTTAAAGACAATTCACAAGCAATTCTTACATTTTCGCTAGTGAATAATACACAGCACTGTCCTTACTCCTCCTTAAACATTTATAAACGGTAGCTCAACTTTAACTACCGCAAAAAAGCACTTGTTAAAACATTTTGTTGGACTAGCCGCAGAACACGTCTGTACTGGACTCGAAACTTGATGCAAGTGGGACGCTCCAAGCTCCTTCTTCTACGTTCTCCTTTCAATCACACCATCTGACGTCATCAAAACTAGAAGACCAATGAGAAGCTGTTTTTTTCTTTTCTCCAGGGGACCGTAAATATGTTCCCCTACGACTAGTAACGCTAAGTACCAACATTTCAGGACAAAATTTCTGTCTCTATCATAGATGGATTACACAGGCTCTCAACTTAATCTATCAAGTGTATTTCTTACAATGTCTGAAATCGTCTTTCGATGTTTATTCATCACTGTCTAAAACTTTAGTGGACCATAAGTTCAAACTCTCCAATACCTTTTAACTGTTTTTTATAATTTGACACATCGTGAAACACAATTTAAATATTTAAACAAAAATGAATTTAAACATGAAGTTAATATTACTTTTGATTTAATCTGAATTACTAATTAATGTCTGCATTTCCCTTTGAATTTCTATGTTCATTAATATTATGAAATAACTAAATCTTTTAAATTAGGCTAATGTCCAAAATTTACCTTATGACCCTTTTTACGTTATTTTACTATTTTGATGTTTAAAACCCTGAAACTCACATGTATTACATATTTCAAAATAATTATGAAGTTAAGGCCTATAAAAAGCAAGTTTATGGTTGGGGGAAGTATTGAGGTATTATTGTTAGTCCATCATTTCTTTGGAGTATGCATAAAGTTATGATTACATGGTGTTTTTTTTTTTTTAATTTTTTATCTCGTTCTACTTCTGATTTTTATAAGGGTATTTTTGTATGGCCACTGCAGTGACGCTGTTCTAGTGCTGATCTTATTAGCGAATTTTCATAGGAAAAATGAGCTATTGCAGTGGCCCTTATGGTAAGACCCAAGGTCGGGAGTAGCAAATGAGCACCGATCATGGTCCCCAGAACACGTTTTGGGGTGTCATTAAAAATCATATATATGTGTTCGCACTCTAGCGGCCGCATTTTAAGTCCGATTTGGTTCAAATTTGATACATATGTTGGTTGTTTACGTCGCTCAAACGAGTTTGTTAGCCAAACAAATCCAACAACCGGAAGCACGTTTTTTGACCGGAAGTAACTATTTTTTCAGATTTTTCCTACGAGAATTAATTTTTTTAACAGTATTTTCACAGAATATAAATGTAGGATGTTATTCTGCACATTTTGTTTTTTTTTACGCGACCTTAAAGCTCGCTTGGTTCCCCCAAAATCGATCAAAACGTAAAATACCATAGAAGTACCCGGTTCAAAGCCATGTGGTGGATTCTACCGTGGGGTTGGCGTGCGAAGCACGCAATGCATTGTGTATTGAAGATACTTCCAACACGGGGGTTGGCGTGCGAAGCACGCAACGCTTTGTGTGTGAAGATACTCCTAATATACGGAATGGCGTGCGAACCATTTTGCAGCTATTCTGCACCGTCGTGAATAGACCTATTTCCCAAATTGTTGGTTGAAACCCTAAAGTATAGGCCTATAAACTTAATTTTGGAAATTTGTACAACACACGTCAGCGGTTCAGCTGCGTGGTCGAATTATTTATAATTTTTGTACATTTTTAAATTCTTTTTTTCATTCTTCTCTCCTTTTTCCATAATAATAAATAAAGTTATGTTGTGTACGAATTAGACGACGTATCTATGTGCGCACTAATCCATAAATGTATATTTTGTTTAATTACTTTTATGTAAAATTTCTTTTATGGAATAAATAAATAAACTGAATCACTGTTATAAAAATGGTCAATTAGCTGAGGTATTTTAAATAGACAGTAGATATTTTTTTTTAAAGATGAAGCATTTTCTGTGATATTGGTGTTGTTTTCTCACTACACTTAGACAAGAACTGTAAAGAACTTTAGAATGTGACACGTTTCAATTCTCTAAAATAATCGTACCTCTTTAAATTTTGAAGAATGATTGGGCTTTACAATTGAGGCTATTTTCGGAAGGGCCTATGTGCCCTTTTTCCGATCATTGTTTTAAACGATCCGCCATGTTGTTAATAAATTCGCCAAGTTTCAAAGCATTATCTTGAAAACTGATTATTCTATGGAAGTTCGTATTACTCTATGCACAGCTGAAAAAGGGCACATAACATACAACAATATAAATTATATTATCCCATATAACCCTATTCTTAAACACTATAAGCAAGCTAATTTTAATTTATAATAAGATGATAGTTTCAAATTTTTTAAAAGGGTTGTATGAGCGTAAAGGCATAGTTAGCAGTAAAATCTTTAGAATGATTTTACTCAATACATATTTTTCATCTATGGTGCCCTTCTTCCGGAAATGGCCTATAGATATATTCCGGAAATCTATAATTTATAGATTCCAACTGATTAGAACTTGTATTTTATGACAAATATTCAAGCGCTGGATTTGTCACTGGAGATCTATGATTTACCCACTGTGTCAGGTGGCTCTTACAAAGCATATTTTCATTTCATTTCATTTCATTTTTTATTGGCACAAAAACGTTCTACAATGTTTTACAAAGAACAGGTGTTTCGTCATTACAAACTTAGTTTATTGAATCTGTACTTAGCCTAACAAGTTTTGAGATGTTTCAAAGAAATGTAGCCACTTTGAGATATGGAGGGTCAAAGCTAAACTTGATTACATAAATTATTTACTACAGTCTTTGTACAAAAGTATTGTGCTTTACTGGGATTAGATCATTTCTTAATTGTCGTAAGGTTTATTAAAAACTATACCCTTTTAGCATATATAGATTAAAAAGTAATTTGAAATCTTAAGTCCCCCATCTAATCCTTATTACAATTCTGTAGTGTAACAGTATCCTTACAGTTTTGTCTTTCTGTCTGTCCGTGTGTTGTTTCAGACTTGTAGTTCCTTCACTTTACAGATATCGGCTTTTCATAGTGTTCAGTGTCAAGCTCTCATGTGCGTCCTTAGCAGTGAACGTGTTAAACAGAGTTGTACCGGGTACTGATGTTTTTAGTTAGGTTAGTAGCTGTTTGCTCAAGTGTCAGCATTCGCGCCAGTATCTGTACCCCCTATTTTATTTGAAGCTTTACAGGTAGGTGCTTCTAGTTAACGGAACAGCAGATCTGAAGCAAAAGTGAAAAAGTTAAAACAGTTTTTCTTTTTGTCTTTCTTATCAATTTTGGTATAATTAAGTAGGTTTTTAAATTCTATTCTACATTTCATTTGTCACTTTTTTTTTATTTGTTGCAAAGTCATAAAGTTTGAGCCTTCTAAATCTAAAATTATTTTCTCACATACCCTGTTATTTCCAACTATATAAAATAATAGTATTATATTTCATTGAAATAAAAATTACAATAATCATGTTATAAAAATAAATTTTGGAAATGTACCAAAATAACCGTTTTTATAAGTAGAATAAATAAACGGTACCAGGAACTGCCACATACTTTCTCACAAACGTATTTAAATTATTTAAACAGATTCACTGGGATTCATATTTGTATTAAAATAAGAGGGGGAGGGGGGTTCATTAAAGAAGGAGAGTAACTAATAAATATTACTATTATTATTAAAATTATTCGATCGATTTCGAACAAATTTGCACCAAACATGTCAATTAGTCCTGTATAGATGCACAAAAAAAGGTTTTAAAAATGTTGAAAATTTACCTAAACCTGAAAAAATTATTATTATTACCTAAACTAGAATTTTTAGAAAGATGCGGTTTTTTGCATATGGTAGGGCACATTAAGGGCTACAAATAAGCCAAATTTTATCAAAAACCGTTAGAGCCGTTTTTGAGAAATTTAAAATTTTCTCGTTTTTGGCAATTTTTTGGGGGTAAAACCCCTTAAAAATCCAAAATTTGAAAAAATGGGGAAAACGCCTGGAGATTCCAGAACTACACCTACATACCAAATTTCATCAAAATCGGACCGATGGTATGGTCTCCAGCTCCTAACAGACATCACCAAAAAAAACTTTTTTGGGTTCAGGGAGCACCAAAATAAATAATCCCACTAAAAAATTTTTTGGTGTTCAGGGAGCACCAAAACAGATAGTTCTAGTAAAAATTGAAATTCGAAAATTTGGAGAAAAACAATACTTTCTCCAAATACTACGTATAGGGGGGGGGGGGGGAGAAAGTAAAAATGTGAAATAAATTTTATTCGAGAATGTGATTATATTTTCCAATATACAACCCCTTTTACTTTACTATAGTATAGAGAAAGTATATATAGTGATCGCAAAAAAATCGATGTTGAGATTTTTGAGGAAATATCCGTTTTGGGACCCCCTGAGTCCAAAAAAGTGGCTTTTACAAAATGTATGTCTATGTATACAAAGCGAAAACAATTCGATCGATTTCAAACAAATTTGCACCAAACATGTCAAGTAGGCCTGTGTAGATGCACGAAAAACGGTTTTGAAAAATAACCCCCTTTTTGGCATGAAAACCCCCAAAAAATCTGTTATTATTTTTTTTATAAAAAAACGGCTCTAACGATTTTGATAAAATTTGGCTTATTTGTAGCCTTTAATGTACCCTACCATATGCAAAAAAACACATCTTTCTAAAAATTCTCGTTTAGCTAATAATAATAACTTTTTTTGGGGGGTTTTTTGGCCATAAAGGGGGTTGTTTTTCAAAATGTTTCAAAACCTTTTTTCATGCATCTATACTTGCCTAATTGACGTGTTTGGTGGAAATTTGTTCGAAATCGATCAAACAGTTTTCTCTCTAGATAATAATAATAATATTTATTATTTTAATCTCTTACTTTAATAAAAAATCACCTCTCCTACCCCACCCTACAAGTCACATTGAATCTGTTTAATAATTTAAATATGTTTGTGAGAAAGTATGTGCCAGTTTCTGGTACCGTTTATTTAAAAAGTTATACTAAAATGATATTAACAACATCTTATACCAGGGCCGTTTTTAACCTCACTAGCGCCCTAGGCACTTCAAACAATTGCGCCCCTCATACCTGATGTATACGGGGGGGGGGGGGGGGGGGGGGGGGGGGGGGGGG
>JAGFPH010006636.1:50761-61897 GCA_018207615.1 Philaenus spumarius
TACTTATACTGTGGTATATACATTTGCGGGAGAGGAAAAATGTATGAGATCGCGACACCGCCACTGTCACCGAGAGTATATGTATTAAATATTATATTTATTGGTTATTTTTAACTACTAATTGTATTGAAACAATTTAAACACATTACATTTTTAATTTTTTTATCACTATTATTTTTGTCATTTCATTTTTTCATGTTTATAGCTGTCGTACCAGGCTTAGTTCAAGTAAATAAGTAAATCTTTTTATAACTGCCGTCTCCGGCTTCGGTCAGGTAAAAATGAAAACTTATTAAAGCTGTCGTACCCGGCTTCGTTCATGTAAATAAGGAAAACTTTTTATAGCTGTCGTACCAGGCTTAGTTCAAGTAAATAAGTAAAACTTTTTATAGCTTTCGTACACGGCATCGTTCATGTAACCAAGTAAAAAATTGCATAGATGTCGTAAAAGACTTAGTTCAGGTAATTAAGTGAAACTTTTTTATTGCTGTCTCCGTCGCTTCTCCTAAATTATTTAAGGCTCCATCGCATCTCCGCAATTATTTAAGATCCCATCACAACATCGATTAAAAATACTTCTCAATAACTCGAAAATAAAGTTAACTATATATATGAAGCTAAAATGTTTTCACTTCTGACGGCAGTCCCACGACTGCCTGTTTTTTTTTTTTTTTTGTAGAGTTTTTAATTCTCTAAAAATGACCCATTGGAGGTATCATGATCTATTCATAACTTTCTATAATATGAACGAAAAACACAAAAAAGTCTTACTGAAAAAATGTCTATTGGTTGGGTTTATTATTCAAGTAAATACAAACACGAACGAAATTCTGAAATGGATTTAGGATTCATCGAGTTCCTTGAAAGTTAAACGCCATGTAATAGTTTATATTCGAAACGTTACATTTCCGAGGGTTAACTGGTTGTTGTCCGACTTCGGACTCGTTTTGTAGTTCATCGGTTCGCAGAATTTGCCCTTCCCAAACCGTAAGGAATTCGAATAATTTTGAAAACCTTTTTTAACATTCCACTCATCCACAGCTAGTGTACAGGACCTACGTAGTGGGAATGGCATTACCTTCTACCACAGAGAAAAGAACATTTATTATTATCCAGAGAGTTCATGCTAAAAATCATTACTTTGTAATCAGGTAGACCTACCACTCCCCATGCTACCCTAGTAACCAGCAAGATTACGTTGTTAGATCTGCGGTAAGAACAATTCATTTTCAGTATCCAGGTCACTAATTGATTAAAATGAAGTTTCTTACCTTGTTTCCGGCAAGTGACCTCTTTTTTTTTTGTATTTGTTACGCGTTTCGGGACTTTTATCCCATCTTCAGACACAATATATAATATATTATATAAGTTTCACTCGACCAGGTCGTTAAACGTTAAAATTAATTCACAAAACACTTTTCACATTTAACGTACGTTTTGGTGTACACCTTCTGGCTACCGGACGGCAACTGTCAGTCTGTTGTCTCGCGCACTCGGAACCTGTTCTTACAGCTGGCTTCTTGAACTCTTATCGCCGTGTCATAAAAAGTATTAGAGTCGAAATTTAGCTGGTAGTTCAATAATTGATGTTCGACATTTGCATCTTTTTATTTGAATGCCTTATAAATCTCATACTCCTCGATCTACCCTTAGAACATACTTTAATTGGTTTGAGTTATTTTGTAAGCTGGTATAACTATGGTCTTCGTCTTATCAGATGGCGTGCAAAATTCGATTTGTTACTTGAAATTGTTTTTTTTTCGGTAAGTGTTCTTTAAATCGAGTCTTAAACGGTCTCCCAGTTTGTTCTATATATACCTTTTCACAATCATCACATGTCAATTTATATACGCCTGTTTGGTCTTCTATAGGTCTTTGATTTTTCTTGGTGAAGAAAGACCAAACAGACTTATATTTAAAATATATATTGTGTCTGAAGATGGGATAAAAGTCCCGAAACGCGTAACAAGTACAAAAAAAAAGTACTTAACGGAAACAAGGTAAGAAACCAGTCTTAATCTTGTTAGATGTAAGTGTAGAATATTTGTAGGCCTATCCGTGTTCCTTCAAACCGAGGAGTACGGAAATTATTGTTTGACAATGATGGGTTTTTAGATTTTCTGTATACATTTTGGTTATAACAACCGATAAACTAATTTTCACGAGAATTTCAAATCTTTTTACAGCAAAATTCTGTTGTCAACAACATTATATAAATAGTAAATTATACACAGTTTTACACAAAAAACGTTTAATAGTCAAACACGTTCCGATGATAAAGCCTCATTATCAATGGCGGTCATAGTTACACACTTATAACTTTTACAATTTTAACATGTACACTATTATCTTCAGACTTTATGTTAATATGGTAACTACTAATTTAATTTTCGATAAACTCTAAGTATAGTCATTGATTATATAAGCAAGAGTCAACTACTACTTATATAGTCAATGCTTGTACCTTTCATCAGTCACTGACCTAGCTGGTTTTTAGTAAAGGTCAGAATAAAGTTAAATGTTTTTTTTATTTGTGATTGCAGTAATATCAATTAATATGTTCCGTGTTGAGCGCAGTTGAAACCGCAAAAAATGTCCACCGGCATGACTGAGTGCGGCTTTAACTGCACAAAATGCACTATTCACTTTACAATGGAAAAAAGGTGATTTAGTCATTGCCTATGGCAATTTGTTTTACCTGATACCAGTAGTTGGTAGAGACCCTTCTACGAGTACTGGCCACGTAGCCTAAGAGAATATCGACTTCAAAGAAAATTGTAGGCGTTCAAAAACTACCTTTTTGGAGCCAAGGTTTCAACTTTTCTGTACTTATATAGTCAATGGTATAGTTTAATTACCGGTACCTATATCTTATTTTCTTTTGAAAATGTACTTACTATTTTTTTTTTAAATGTAACTGTATTTTACCTGAAGCATATGCAAATTCACAAGACTTCATTCTGGTAATATATTAAAAACTTATAATGGATAAGTTTTATAAAAGGTAAATTGCTCTCAAATGATGAGGGCCACATCAAACCAGAGTCTAACCTTAGACAGGCAAACTTATTGCTTTCAAAGTAAGCATTTAAACGTTTTAGAGCCTATAGTGACATTTGGCGATTAAAGTAAACGTAAACGATATTCTTGAACTAGTAATTAATAATTGTTGTCAGAAGCGGATTACCCAATAGGCATGAGAGGCACGTGCCTAGGGGCAGCAAGCTCCAAGGGGCCCATTGAATTTTGGAAAATTTCCACGATTTTTCAAAACTCATACGAATCTGATCTGCTTGTTTGTTTTAGTAATAGTCATGTAGTAGGTACATAAAAACTGGGTTTTTTTTCTACAACAAATTTTGGAAATTGATATGTTTTTATACAGTTTTATTCAGAACTAAATTAAGGAACTTTTGTTTACTTTGAAAATATTACAAAAATGTTTTACTATTTTGTAATGTAGGCATAAAATTGGATTTTTCTCCCGTTACAACATTTTGTGTTGTTAATAACTTTAAAATGTTTAATAAAACAATTTTTTAGTTACATATATGAATTCGTTGGACATTTTGCTACAAAAATGTATACTGTACATACTTTTGGATTGGGATATAATTACTATTTTTAACGAATTTTAAAACTAATACTTGCAAAGGCCTAGTTTTAGTAGTAGTCGTGTAGTAGGTACATAAAAACTGGTTTTTTTTAAACGAATTTTTTAAATTGATATAGACTATGTCTTATACAGTTCTATTCAGAACTAAATTATGAAACAATTATTGTTAATTTTGAAAAACTACAAAAATGTTTTACTATTTGTAATGTAGACATAAAGTTGATTTTTTTTCTTCCGTTGCTAAACATTTTGTGCTTCCTGAGCTAATAACTTAAAAAGTTTTACATCATACCATGGGCGTCATCGGCAGTTTTTATTTGGGGGGGGGGGCATTCCGGGGGGGCATTCCGGGGGGTCAGTTGAAAGGGGACTGCGGGAATGTTGAAAATATTACTTCTCAAAACATCGTTTTTAGCATTTCTGAGGTGAAATTAGGTGAAAACGAGAGTAGGCTATTGTTTTGTTATTGTCTTCTTCTTTTATTCGCTTCATAATTACGGTATTTGAAAATTTCTCACTATTTAATTAAGCACAAGAATTGTTAGCACAAGCACGTAACTTTTGTCCACACCGATTATATTAGGATAATACGGTAAGCGTGACTAAAATGTAAGGTTATGTTTAACTGAACTGTGTTGACTGACAAGTGGGTTGGAAGCAGACGGAATGAGGGAATTTCGGTGCGTTGTCTCCATGTCCGTTTCACCCCACATCTTCGTCGCGTCCTTTCGCGTTGTTGTTTTTATGATTACGTCATTTTGTTACCTTTAGGCTGGTTTTATGCAAGGCGTTTGGCATCGCACGCCAGATGCGCCGTGTTCCTAATACTATTGAACGAAATGGGAGGATTTATGAACAACGAGCCAAAATTTGTGTCGCCGGAGGAACGCCGCGTTCCTAGATTAGCCCAACCAATAAAGATTTTTCATGTTATTAAATTCAACAGCAAGCGACATCCACAGTGACTTTAAGGGTAGCACATAGGTATGTAAAATACAAAAACTATCAGGCAATGAGCTTTTCGGTATTTTTTATAAACAAAAATAACAATAAGTTAGGTCTTTTTTGGGGTTTTCGTTGATATTATAAAATATTATGAATGGATCACGATTCTTCCAATAGGACATTTGTAGAGAATTAAAACCATACAAAATGGTTTTTTATAGACCCTAATTGGACCATTTCCACTGAGAAAAGTAGTAAAAACGCTTAAAAATTACTATTTTTCAAAAATTTATATCTTTGTCAATTTACAATATTAAGGGCAGATCTTTCGGAAAATGATTGGTTATTATGTGTACTTCAAACAGGCGGAATAATGAAATTTGTCGCATTAATAGTGTTTCCACAATTAAAACTTAATTGCCATTAAGATCAGTTGTAGGGTTACAAGGACATTTTACCAATTCATTTTATAGTTTAAATGTATACTCAAATTTCATCAATCCAGATTTTTTCCTAGCGGCTGAGCTCGTAATCCGCTACTGATTGCTGTAGGTAGCCAGCACAAAAATAAGTACCGTCAGCTGTTTTTTAGTCAGCCGTGCCCGCACTCACTTTTCGGTATCGCAATTACCGATTATAGCCTAGGATTGATTCTAAAACTCAAAAAATTTAATAGTAAGATACGATCTATAACATTTCTAAATTAATATAGTTATTTGTGTATCTAGGGTGCAAAGTTGAGTTTGTCGCACGAGATAAACATTTGACGCCTGAGGCGTAGCCGAGTAAACTTTGCGCCCGTAAAGCTGCGCGCACACTACACCGGCCGGCACGGGCGACCGGGATTTTTATAAAAGTCAAATGCATATTTCTTTATGGAAGTGCGCGTACTGTTTTGAAAAAAGTCGGAGTGAAAGAACTTTTGGCAATCCGCGGCGTGCCGTGATGGTCGGTGTTAGCGAGCCGCACCGGAACGAAACTATTTGCCATTTGAATTTTGATTACTGTGTTGACAAGATGGATGTAGGTGTACTTATTTTTTTGGTACAAAATTATACAGATAATATGAGGCATCCGGACTATTTTAATAATTTAAGACCTCGTTTGAGTTATTTTTAGTTTAATAAATCGCGTGTTAATATTATGAGACCAAAAGCGACGTTTCTTTTCTTGATTTTTTCATCCTCCAAAAGACGTGCTCATACTATAACTAGCTCTGCATCAACTTCCATCGTACTTTGTTACAATACAAGAAACATCGGCAACAAAACCTCACTCGACGAGATAGAGGACACAAAATAGCTTGCTCTTCTTGCCAGTCACCTTGTAAAATATGTCCGATCCGTCCTCATCGGTCGTACCAGTAGGTGCAATGTGCGCATGTACCGGTCGGTGCAGTGTGCGCGTAGCTTATACACACAACGTTTTTTTACAGCTACGTTTTAAATTAGAGTTTAAATTTTTTTAAAGATCTGTTTTACAGAGGTTAGTCCCACAACAATCAACATTTTCAGAACATCCTACATTTTGTACCCTAGGGCGCAAAGGAAACAGCTGGCGTGCGGTTAAGTAAAACAAAGAGGTATAATTTCTTAACGCTGAACACATGTAGTTTAGTTTGCGCACTGCTGTGAGTGTGCAAAAACTCACTTTTACTTTCTCACTTTACTATAGTATAGAGAAAGTATAGTGATCGCAAAAAAAATCGATGTTGAGATTTTTGTGGAAATGTCCGTTTTAGGACCCCCTGAGTCCAAAAAAGTGGTTTGTACAAAATGTCTGTCTGTATGTATGTCGGTATGTGTACAAAGCTAGAGCGAAAACTATTCGATCGATTTCAAACAAATTTGCACCAGACATGTCATGTAGGCCTGTATAGATGCACAAAAAACGGTTTTGAAAATTTTTGAAAAACCCCTTTTTGGCAAAAAAACCCCCAAAAAATCAGTAATTATTTTTTGTATAAAAAAACGGCTCTAACGATTTTGACCAAATTCGGCTTATTAGTAGCCTTTAATGTGCAAAAAACCGCATTTTTCTAAAAACTCTCGTTCAGCTAATAATAATAATAGCTGATTTTTGGGGGTTTTTTGGCCATAAAGGGGGTTGTTTTTCAAAAATGTTCACAACTTTTTTTCGTGCATCTATACAGGCCTAATTGACGTGTGTGGTGCAAATTTGTTCGAAATCGATCGAATAGTTTTCTCTCTAGATAATAATAATAATATTTATTAGTTAATCTTCTACTTTAATAAAAAAATCACCTCTCCTGCCCCACCCTACAAGTCACAGTGAATCTGTTTTATAATTTAAATATGTTTGTAAAAAAGTATGTGCCAGTTCCTGGTACCGTTTATTTATTTAAGTAGCTGTAAGAAAAAATATTGTTTTTAATACTCAAGACTAGATAGGATGTACTCACCCACATGTTAAACCCTATTTTAATACAGAATACTTTAGGGCAGTCAAGTATGGATTTAAAATTAAGGTAAATATTTTTTAGTAAGAAAATAATTCTAAACTTATGTTGACTTCATTTTTTTACTGATGCCTCAACAATGACTATCGTAGAGCCGGTCTTATTGGTGAAGGAATGACCTTAACCTAGAACTTTTAAGATCAGCTGATAAATTAGATTCCTTGGGCAGCTGCTTGTCAAGTAATTATTTCAGTATTATGAACCCGTTAAGTTAGATAACATGTTCGATTAATTACTTCATTGTTTAGTTTAGTGATATTGCCTAGACAAGAATGATCTAATCTTTTATAATTGCTGTGAACAGGGTGTAGGCCTACCGACTCAGTAAGAATCTTATCGCTGCGCAGTCTCGTTGTGAGGTAAGATAATATAAACTTAGGCCTAATGTTACATTAGTTTCTTGTGAACATTACAATCTTATTGTGCACTTAAAATAATGATTTACAAATTACTTCAAGTTGGGATTAAAAATAATTGCTTTGAAACTAAATGAGTTCTTAAGAATAGAGGTTTTAAAATACAGTACCGTAGTTATTTACAGAATTTCGTCCATAATAAAAAGGCGTGGCCTATATTGTTTAGGCACAATATAAACTCAGTTTAAAAGTTAGATTTTTGGATTATCCTACTCACAGCTGATTATTTTCGTTTATTTTTAGGTTAAATAAATTAAGATTGTTTTAAGATAACTTAAATGTTTTATTTCTGTGTTAAAACACTTCTTTACTCCACAAATTAAACGCAAATAAAATGATAAAGTAGAAAAATAAATTAACAAATTAAGTTCTAATATTTAACTGATATCTGAACTATTTCAAGGATGAACTAATTCAAATTCAACTGCCCAGTTTATTCTTTTATTTGAATTTAAAATGTAATAACAATGCGCTATGGCTTATTTTGGGTGATGCATCTAAACTAAACAAATTATCCCACATTAGTTTGATTATAAAAGGATTATTATTTAGAAGGTAGCAGAATTTAGAGTAATTATTTATTTTAAGGCAGGCTTGTTGTTGCAGAGAGGTCTTGACTCTAAAGCTTAAGGCTCGGCTCTCCACATTCAAAACTACGATATTGGGTACCAATTTCAATGTTAAATAACCAAAACATACCTTCACTATTAAGCAAAGTTTTGTGCTGTTTTTGTTAAAAAACGAAAGCTGTATTTTTTTTCTTAAAGTAAAATAGATTGTGGGTGTTGATTGCTAAGGATTTTTGCAATATCTCTTTTTGCAACTGAGTAAAAGACATCGTTGGCTGTGGTTCGGATTCCACGTAAAACTGTAGGTCCCGTCTTCATTAGCCTTAAGTGCAAAACAGTAGGACGTTAAACAAAAAAAAAAAAAGCAACTGAGTAAAAAATTTATAAAGTTTACTATTTTTTACTGTTTATATCATATGTTTATGAAAACAATAAAACGGTTTCTGAAAATGTATTCGGCAATCAACATCCGCATATGACAGTACTTCAAAATGAAACCAAATTTTTTAATTTATTTCACGAATTAACGGAAAAATGACTTATTCTGTAGCATTGCTCTTATGGGAATAAGATTCAATATGCCGGACAGGGAAGCGCCCCCTTAAGGTCTCAGGGTGAACCATGGATGCTTGTGAGGGGGGGGGGGGTTCGTTCTTTGCGATGATAGTCCATGGGTATTTTTGCTTAAATAAATCTAGTTATTTTTGTGAGTCAAGGTAAAGAATTAGATTACAATTTCCTTAATTTTGATGTTGCTTTTTCGTAATAATACCTCAACTATTTTATGGATTAATTACAAAATTGTTATTTAAACCAGATTTTGACTTTAAAAGGTTTAACCAATCTGCTATCTTGGTTTAAGGATCGGCTCCCTACATTCAAAACGGCGAAGTTGGGTACCAAATTCAATGTTAAATAATAAAAACATACCTTCACTATTAAGCATATTTTTGTATTGTTTTTGTCAAAAAAAAGAAAGCTGTATTTTTTTTTTCTTAAAATAAAATATATTGTGGGTGTTGATTGCTAAGGCTTTTTTGCAATATCTCTTTTTGCAACTGAATAGAAAATGAATAAAGTTTACTATTTTTTACTATTTTTGTCATACATTTACGAAAACAATAAAACGGTTTTTGAAAATGTATTCAGCAATCAACATTCGCATATGACAGTACTTCAAAATGAAACCAAATTTTTAAATTTATTCCACGAATTAACGGGGAAAAATGACTTATTCTGTAGCATTGCTCTTATGGGAATCATATTCAATATGGCGGGCAGGGTAGCGCCCCCTTAAAAACATAAATTAAGACAAGAGTTCTGTAAAATATTAGTTAGTTCTATTTTTATTATAAAACTTACAAAACAATAATTCTATATAACAATTAAAAGTCTTCATTTTTAAAATGCAATCTTTTCATAAAACCGATCTAAAATTATTAACCTATTGTAGATTTTTCGTTTGTCTGTCATAGATACGTTAATTTAGTATTGCATTTTTAGATAACTTTTTGCATTTTAAGGCTTTTATTCTGAAGGATTTTGTCCAAATAGATTTTAAACGCCCTTCGCTTATAAGGGAAGGATATATAGAACATAAATTAACGATTAAAGCCTTAAAACTGTTAATTTGCAGTATTGACATTTTTTAAATTGGAAGTTGTAGCATATTGAAAAAAATAGCTGATGATTGTAAAAAGGTAGGATAGGCTAGATCCTAGAAATTCGCATCCTAAGGGTCAACATTTTAAGTGTTAATTATACAAAATTTTGAGTAGTATTTTATGAAGTTAACATGTTGTTAAAAACCTTAATAATTATTGTTATTGTCAACAATATAAGTTTAGGATCGTCTGGAGTTTAAACTGGTTTACATTAATAGGGCAATAAAAGGGATTTAGATGGCGAGGGAAATCCTTCTGGATCCTTCATTCTTTATTTAGGAAGTTGGCACTTATAAAAGCCAAATACCATTGACTCATCACAGTTTCTCCAAAACCACGAGGCCTACAAACATGAAATTTGGCACTAATACTCTTTATAGGCTCTAGACGCGCACTAAGAAATGGTTTCCGAAAATTCCAAATTTTAGGGGGGTTTTGGGGGGTCAAAGTTACTAAATCACGATTTCTCAAAACCTATCGAACGGATTGTAATGAAATTTGGTATGTAGCTTCCTCTAGGGCCATAGATGCTCGCTAAGAAAGGGTTTTTAAAAAATTCGAAATTTTTTGGGGGGAGGGGGTCAAAGTTACTGAAAAGAAACCTCGAACGGATTGGAATTAAATTTATTATGTAGCTTCCTCTAGGGCTATAGGTGCTCGCTAAGAAAGAGTTTAAAAAAAATCGAAATTTTAGGCTGTCAAAGTTACTAAAAATCCCCATAAGAAATACATAGTGTAATATATTTATTGATATAATGTATTTTTTGTTAATATACATTTAACTTTGATTTGTCTATCCGTGCATAGCCGGGTCGGGCCAGCTAGTAGTACTATAATTTTACAATATTTTACTTTTGTTGAAATACTTTGACAAATTGTCACCTTTTGTCAATCGCTCCACTGCTTATCAAAATATGTGACAACGCACATAGAAATTATTAGTCCCTGCTTGAAAGCGGTATTCTAGTTGCTCTCGAACGTCTAGGCTACTAAGCCATCCTTTTCAAGGTTCACTCTGAATCTACGATCACCGAGTTTACTCGAATGGTAATTCACACCATTCTCGCGAGGTACAGTGGTGTCATATTAGTTTTAAGATTTGGACTCAAAACTGTTTAGCATAGCAGAGAGTTCTATAGTTATATTATGTTTTCTCTGTTTTCCAAGTTTGTTTCTTGACGAGATATAATAGAGATGAAATAAAACAACACACAATCTCACAACAAATACGTTTAATAAATTAAACGCGTTTCAACGACAAAGTCGCCATCCTCAGTGATAAAGCTACAAAAGCCAAAGTACAACTTAGCTTATCACTTAGCGTTTTGTAGCTTTATCACTGAGGATGGCGACTTTGTCGTTGAAACGCGTTTGTTGTGAGATTGTGTGTTATTGTTTTATTTCATCTATATTGTTCTCACAAGTCCAGCTCATTATTTACTTATGA
>JAGFPH010006637.1:0-29530 GCA_018207615.1 Philaenus spumarius
TATTTACATTTTATCTTCGGTATTTAATTCAACTAATGCAAATTATATTCTGGCGCCGTTTTCTTTAGCAAACCTTAGTTATTGAGTTTTAAATGACGTCGTTGACCATTAATTAATAAAATCTGTATTTGAATATAGTTTTGTGCTGACTTTGGCCATTGTGTTTGTATTTTCATTTTATTTTTGGTATTTAATTTTTTTTTTTGGTTTTACGTCCTGCTGTTTTGCACTTAAGGGTAATGAAGACGGGACCTACAGTTTTACGGGGAATCCGAACCACAACCAACGATGTCTGTTAAGAAATCATTTAGAAAATTATTCTGGGTCAATGGGAATTGAACCAGGAATTTTTTCCATTAATGGTAGCCATGACGATTGATAAAGCTTTGACGCCTTAACAACCACGGCTATCGTGGCTTTTTTGGTATTAATACAACTAATGCAAATTGTGTTTGAGTGTAGTTTTCTTTCACAGTTTTGTGATTAAATTGCTTTTTAACTTAGGCCATACTAACGTTGGTATTTCATAAAATTAGCATATTTTCATCATCAGGTCATATGATAATGTAATATCCAATATTTCGAGGGAATCTATATCAGTTTAAATGTCCTGTCTGGAATATCCGACCATTAAGCACAAGAGATTGATTTTTTTTTAAATATTTTAAATCTTCTAATAAGCCTCAGTTCAGGGAGATCAGAGATTTCAGAGCTGAAAATATTAATTTACTCAAATGAAATGTCTACTAAAAGAGGAAACTTGGATAAATCTCACCAGTTTAAACAGCTTGGATGACATATTTCATTATTTCTTTGATACATTTAAATTTTGTCTCGCTGTCGCATGTCCCCTAAAAATAATAAGAATAGGGAATACACCAAAATTTTTGCGATGGACGCAAGGAATTCTTGTCTCCATTGGAAAATTTAAAATTTTCTATGAAATTTACAAATCTACAAATTGCTAGGAATTCAAAATTTTTTATTAAAATTATAAGCGTATATAGTGAAAGGTAATTATAATGCAGCAAAAACTTTTGAAATGTTTAGAGATATAAGTTGCTCGAATAATATTAGCAAAACTTCGTGGAATATAATTAATTAATTCCGATCTAAAAATTGTAAATCTGGAGATATTAATTTGAATATTTCCGGGACAAAGTATTCTGAATCAACAGAGTTGTTGCTAACCTACGGTATTTAATACATTCTTCGGTTGAACTTTAAATGATGGTAAATCTTTAAAATGTATGGCAAAACAAGCAGAGAATAAAGCGTCGATGTTCGTAATGTGTAAGGCAACAATGTTCTCAATTTTCAATTTATTATGAAATCAAATCTATAACCCGATTTTATCCCATTACACGTTTTTCAGTGATGCCTTAAAACAGCAGCCAAATTTAATTGAGGTAAAAAGACCTAAAAGTGGAAACTTTGGCGTTTGGTATCAAACATATTTTCCCCGGACTTCTATTTAGGTTTGAACCCCCAAGCTCATAATTCACCAGCCGCCACTGGTTTAAATTTAAAGTATTCTGTTATTTTCAACGTGAGGAACAATACAAGTATTATACAAAGCAAAGAAGGATAATTACGCGTCAAACTTGTGCACAATCACAATGGCCGTGAAATATCCCCCTCCACCGACTTTGTATTTATTACACGTTGTTTCCTGGTACATTGGGTTTTCCTTTCAGAACAGAACGCCGACTGTCAGAAATGAGTCGAGTCGCGTTAAGGCATGGTGTTGGAGCCCGTGGGAGTAAATTACAAAACATACGATCCAAGCGAAGATGACGAAGTATTTTACAATGACGCTATACTTGCTACAAATCCAACTTCCGTAGAAACAGATAATATCGGGGGAATTATTGTCAACGATTCTTCAAACGTCCATATTGGTAATAATGTTGTGTATAAAGGAAATGTGACGATCAAACAATATAATCATCCGACAGCTTACGAAAACAAAATAGATGTTGATGAAGAGATCTCTGTAGTGATAGATGGAAAGAAGCAACTACATGTATCAGACGGAATAACTTGTAAGTAGCATAAAAACAATGTAAATAGTCTATATTTGGCCTAATGAATGTTTCCTAATTAAAACAAAATATATTTTTCAAGAAAATAAGGCGTATATTCCTACTTATTACAAATACTAAAACAAAGCTAGGACTAATTGATATTATTTGAATGTTTTTTTTCTAATTTTGAGGCAGTTCAAACAGCCATTTTTATTACCAAGGCCGAGTTACGTCGTTTCTTTGTTTATTGTTTTAATACAGTTTAGTTACTTAAAATTGTGGTTGGGATTCGGTTGTTTCCATTCAAAGTTTAAATAAATGCAGTAGCTTTTCAGGGGATGCGGAATACTACCCCCCGGAAAACTACCCCCCCAGGTGAAACGTTACGTCACGAAATCTGCCAACTAACCAATATGGGAGCCGTGTCCGCGACTGGAATACTATCCCCCCTAGCAAAAGCGGGTCGCCGGAATACTACCCCCCGGAAAACTACCCCCCCAAGCAGGTTCCTACAATTATACTGTTATCGGTAACATACTGTGACTAAACAGTTTAGGATAGTCCTCTAGTTTTTTTTTTTATAAAACGCATCGAAACTTGAGTGTGCGTGACTGGAAAACTGCCCCCCCGATCTCTGACGTCAAAATGACGTAGGAACCTGCTTGGGGGGATAGTTTTCCGGGGGGTAGTATTCCGGCGACCCGCTTTTCACGTTGAAAATGCCCAGATTGATAATGACTTATTGCTCCTAGTGCTCAAAGTATTACTTTACCGCACGCCAGCTGTTGTTAGTCGTGCGGTAAAGTAAAACAAAGAGATATAATAATTACTTGACGCTGAACACATGTAGTTCAGTTTGCGCACTGCTGCGAGTGTAGAAAAACGCACTTTATTAAACAGTTATAGGTAAAAGTAATGTGTTACTTTATTAGGCAAAGTATTAGGTACAAAGAAAATCCCCGATTTAACACATATATCAGCTGATTTCTTCCTTCAGTTTTATAATAAAATAGAAACAACTTTGGTGTACCTCTTTGAGGTTATGTTTACAACTTGTAGGTTAAGTTTTGTGTTTGAGATTATACTGTTACTGATTTAGTATGGATAGGTCAATTTACACAGGTATGTCATTTCCGTATCAGTGAAAAACAATATTCTACTGCGGATTTGAAAAGAGGGGCTACCACAGGTCTACCGCAAGTTCGTATCGGTGTTGTCAATGCTGATTAATTATCACTTTCAGTTATTGCAGTGTAGAGGTTTGCTATGATTTTCAAGTTTTTTCTGTATTTTATGTACAAGTTTGTCCACCATTGAAGATTTATAACTATTGTTTTTATCAACAATGAATATAAACAACATTTATTGTTTTAGGGGTTGTTTCAACCCTTAAAGGCTAAATATTTTAAAACAATTTGTTATTGTGACTCTAGCGACTATGAGCAATATGTGTAAACATTTTACGTTCCTAGGCGGTATTCAATAAATATTTACAGATTTAGGGTTTGTTACTACATTTTCAACCCTTAGCAGAACGTGACATAGTGTAAAATTGGTTTATTTTTCTATGTATCTTGTAAGATATAAAGTTACTAAATATCGGCTCTCTAGCTTTAAGGAAAGTATAAAAATGTATATTTATTGTTTTTAGAGGTTGTTGTCACATTTTCACCCCTTGGCGAGATAAAATACATAACTTGTTTACTTTTTATATGTTTCGTGTAAGAAAAAATTTACGAAGTTTTAGCTTTAAGGAGAGTATAACAGAGACAATACTTATTGTTTTAGGGGTTGTTCCAACCCTTAAAGGTCAAATATCTTAAAATCCTTTCTTATTGCGCTTCTGGCACCTATGAGCAATATGTGTACCAAATTTCACCTTCCTAGGGTTTTCAATTTTATGTAGACTACATATATAGATTCCGTAAGACGCATACAATAATGGCAATCTTATAAACAAAATATATGGGACTACCCCGAGATCTACCTTAATACAATACAATTTAAATTATTCAAATCGGTTAAGCAGTTTTCGAGAAATCGGTGAGTATTCATAACAGAAAATCAGTAAGATGCATACTTTGATGGCAATCTTATAAACCTCGTTTTTCAGATCTTCTGAAAAATGGTTTGGCTTATGGCATAACAAAATATATGGAACCACCTCGGGATCTAAGAATACAATTTAAATTATCCAAATCTGTTAAGCCGTTTCCGAGAAATCGGTGAACATACATAAAAAAAAAAACATACGCGTCGAACATAGAACCTCCTCATTTTTTGGAAATCGGTTAATTATAGGTTAGGCCTACAATGAACCAAAACACGTCTATTTACAACCAATTTGGCAAATTTAGAATCAGGTATAATTATTATTCATCTCAATTAACAGTTGTTTTTCTTTTTTAAATTAGGTAAAAGCAAACAAAATGCTTACTATGTAACACCAGATGTTTGACTTATAATACAGTACTGTGTTATAAGTCAAACATCTGGTGTTACATAATATTATATTGTTTCTTTTAGTTAATGAACGATAACGCCGCCGGGGTTAATGAACGAAGCGAGCAGGGGCGGGCTCCTAGTTTACATATTACAATATAGGCCTACTGACACAGCAGTGATAAGTAACGGACCTGTTTAAATGAACCTTAGTTCACATTTATGACATTTGAACAACGACACAAAGCTAGTCTAGATTATAATATAATTCAAGGTTTTGTTTACAACTTTGATAAAAACGAAGCACAAAACCTTGATATTATAATATTTAAATCAACTGATTAAGGTTAGGATAAGATAAGCTTGTCTTTGAAGTGGTTAATATAAATAATTATGATTTATAACAACATAAATTTAACCTATTAAAACAGTGATACCAAATGTCAAAATAAGAAATCAGTTTTTATTGGAAGTAGGCCTACATGACAATTATTTAGCTAGCTAATTAGTGTACACTCGTACAGCCCTAAAATTATCATTCGAGCTATCCTCAAAAAAAAAAAACTATTTTACCCTTAAACGAATTCTCGCAAAGATCTGACGTGCATTTATGAATGGTAAATTCACCCAGACCATTAGTAGAATAATAATGTATTTACTAGATTATTTAATAGTCTACTGTTAGTTATAGATATACAACAGGTGTACAACTTCGACTGTCCGAAACTTTACTGGGTTATTTGTCACGTAAAACAAGAAAATAGGGCCTAATTGAATAACAAAGCATGTCTTGTGTTTTATCTCGATTTGATTTCTATCAATACAAAACAAAATTTTAGGTTAGGTTTATGTTTATACCGAACCAATACACTTTTCTTGAATGCATTTACATTCATTAACAATTAGAATCAGTTAGTTATTCTTCACAAAAAAAAATAATAATAAATAACAGCTTTTTTTACGTTAGGGTATCAATAATATCGTGGTGTGAGGATGAGTAGGCTTATATTATTCCATCATATCTGGAACGCCCGGGCCAATTTCAACCAAGCTTGGTATACATAATAGACCCTATGACTTATTTTTGAAAATTCTTGTTGGAGTAAGTAATACCGTACGCCCAAAACACCCCTATGGATGGAGTGGGATGGGGATGCTGTGTACAAACTATCAAAAAGAACCTGTCAAATCCATAGATTTCAAGGTCGCTGATATGAATAGTGACAGTCCAAAACATTTTTAATTGATATTTTGTGCAGGAAAACTAAAAATTGTTCCGTAAAACGGGTATTCAAGCTCGTTTTTCTATACAAAAAAATAAGTCACATTTAAGAGGGGTGACACTTGAATTTATCTTTATATTTCTCTCCCTTAATAATTTTAAATCCAGTAAAATTATGAATACAAAAAATGTTCAAAAATCATTTAGGATGTCAAAAATGTATTTTTGTATGAATTAGAAAATATGCTGTATAACTAACCTAAAGTAATTTTTATTTTTGTATTAAGAATAGGGGAGGGAGGGGGTATTGGGACGAAGCGTGTAATGGCCCACTTGCCCAGATACCTTATAGACAGGATGTCGCATGCTAGCAAACTGCTGGCACTACAGTTTTTCTTTTGTATATTATAAGCTTTAGAACTCTGATCCATTCCTTCTCCCAGCCGCAAAGTACGACATTGCGTGACAAATCTAATCAGATTCCTAACTTAATGTTTAGTCAAGAAAGTGAAGTTAATTTGATTGCAAAAGAAAAATGTGCAGTATTATATCGATTGTTGTTTGTTTTAAATTAAAACATTACTATTTACATATTTAGTCTACTACTTTTTATAAAAATATGTAATAACTTAAAATAATTTGACAAACAATATTTCATTGTAGTAAATTGTTCAGGGTAGTAATAATTAAAGTTCAATTAATTATAATAATTTAGTAAAACGCTCTATCATGTGTTTCAGTATTTATAGATAGTTAATAAATGTGTTTAAAGATTTTGGCAATAATTGTGTAGAACAAACATTAGTCAAGTTTTGCACCTTTTTATAAATAGGCTACACATTACAGAACTTATCTTTATATAGAGGTGTTTAGAAAAAAGGTTCTAAGAATTCAGGGCGTGATTCCATACATCAAAATAAGATGAAAAGTTCTAATTAAACATAGGTCCAAAAATGCTCCGTTTTCTGTTAAGCCGCCATTTTTTTGTTTTTATAATTAATAGCTAAAGAAATGTTTGACTGATCGAGTTCAAACTTGGCATAAAGTTTAACCTAACAACGATCTATATCAAGCAAAATAATGATTATATCCAATTATGCGTTTCAAAATGGCGACTGTTTGAAAATGTCAAAAATTAATTACTCAAAAACTGTACACTTTTACAAAAAATGTCAAGAAACCTTTTTTGTAGCTTTCTGATTTCCTATCGGATAATAGTTAAGTTATGTGTAATAATTGGTTTGTTCAACCAATCCTATACCAACACAATAAACACAACAATATTGCATATACATGTGCTATTATTATCTTTAACTTAGCTATTATCCTTCATCCGATTGTTTTGATAGTTACTTCATCCGATAAGGAATCAAAAGGGCTACAAGAAAGGTGCCTTGACATTTTTTCTTAATATGTACGGTTTTTGAGTAATTTAGGTTTGAAATATTCAAACAGCCGCCATTTTGAACCGCATGATTGGATATAATAGCGTATTTGTTTTAAGATAGACCATTGTTAGGTTAAACTTCTTGCTAACCGTTCTCTATATATGATTTATTTTGTAAAAGAAAGAAAATGTCAGCTAAACAGAAAACGGAGCATTTTTGGAAGTATTTTTATTATAACTTTTCATCTTATTTTAATGTGGGGAATCACGCCCTGAATTCTTGAAACCTTTTTTCTGAACACCCTATATAGTATAAATAATTCTTCTGCACGTGTGTATGTCACTGAACTATTAAACGGCTTTACCAACTTTGATGACATTTTTTGTGTATTTGAGTGGGTCCCAAGTATTTAGATTCACAATTGGAATTGGTTGAAATGGGGTTGCTACCTCTATACAATAAAAATAAATTAAATGGAACATCCTACAAACTATAGCCTAAAGCTAAAATTATGTAATATTATTTTTAAGGGATAGACAAAACTATTTGGATTTTGATTACTTGTAGATTAATTTAATATAAGGACATGTT
Source organism: Philaenus spumarius (assembly GCA_018207615.1). Classification (NCBI taxonomy): domain Eukaryota; kingdom Metazoa; phylum Arthropoda; class Insecta; order Hemiptera; family Aphrophoridae; genus Philaenus; species Philaenus spumarius. Next base: position 7,671 of record JAGFPH010006637.1, read on the forward strand.
TTCGCTAGAGGCAGCAGTTTTCGTGTTATTAAGGAAAAACTGAAAAATGGGACTTTTGGGAAGCCCCCGGGGCCTTAGCACTCCTACCCATCAGTACTTTTAGTATGTTGTTAAGGACACCTTCCCCTACATCTGTGCCAAAATTGGCTTCTTCATGACTTTTTTCCTTTATTGCTTGGACTCTAGGGCCATGTTATACGAGCTCTCATAGCACCGCGTTTTCAACGTCACGTTAAAATCGGTTTATTGGGTAAATGAAACTACCGAGGGCCATGTTATACACGCGCTATCAACGCTGGCGAATCCGCTTTAACCGGAAGCTGAACGCTGCAGTCGTGACCTGCCGCGTTAACGACGCGGCGCTATCAGCGCCAAAAGAGGCTATATAGGCGCACTCGTAGAACAGCGACCAGAGAGGTCAGAGTAGTCAGAAGTATCAAATTTGTCCTGGTTCTAGTTGTTATTTTTTATTTCAAAGTGATTATTGTGTACTTTAAAGTGACAAAATGTTTGACACGGAAAATGTATTTTACTTTGTAATTAATTTATTCGATAGTACTGAAAAAACCTGTCTTTATACTGTTGGTGTTGCTGAAACATTATGTGAAACTGTCCTGTTGATAAACCTATAAAAAAAAACCATTAGAAAGCACTGGATCTAGCCTTCCTTCTACACAACTCCTCAAATGTTTCGAATATTTTGTAACACATCGAGACTGCCTACTAAATGGTGGCCATCTTAAAAGTAAGTGACGGGACGTTGGCAACGCCTAAAAATTGCGGAGTATAACACGGTACCGGCGTTGACAACGTTTTACCAACGTTCCGTATAACTTGGGAATTTTACGCCCGGTTTTCAGCGTTATAAATACAGCGTTATCAGTGCTCGTATAACTTGGCCCTTTGACTGTAGATGGTTTCTGCTAAAAATATCACAAACGGAAACAATTCACACGACAGTTGAATGACGAGCATTATAAAAAGTCGAGAAGGGTTGGGCATGGGCAGCGGAACAGTTTATTGTTGGGGATTCAGGTAGTTCAGGATGTTCGAGTCGTTATAACATTTATAATTTCTGTTACAGAAATCAGCAATAAATTCGGATAATTTGTTAGAAATATATATGTACAATAATGAAAATATAACATAAAAATAACTTACTATTTATTGCTTACTATTTATGCACTATAGCTTCATCTTGTTAGCGAGAAATTAGCTATTAATTTGGTTCACAAATTAAAAATATATGTACATTAACGTAATTATACTGTTTAAAAAAGAAACAAGTTTGTACATATTTGATTGTTAGTGCACAAAATCTTTTTAACCAATTAAAATGTTTGTTTTACCAATCAATGTACAAAATCTCACAATAACATGGGCTATGTTATGAAATATAAGCATATCATAAACAAATACGGGTCACCAAAAACCAAATATTGAGTAGAGTTTTCATAAATTTATTACTTCCAACATATGGACAGTGATTTAAAATCTTGTAGATAGAAAGCTTTTTAAGTAAATATTATAAAATATATAATATATTATTATGTTACAGATAAGTTATTCATTTTAGAAATGTCGAATATTTATATTGATTCACACAATTTTCTCATATAATAAAGTTTTCTACTAAAAAGATTTATGATATTCAAAAAGATAATTGATATTAGTTGTATATTTATACTATTTTAGAAGACATAATATAACTTATATAAAAAAATAGCAGAGCTAATTAATTGTTTAAACTGAGCTTCATAACGAGAAGTTTGCAAATTATTTAATTCATATTAAGTAACAAACACATCTAACTCTGTAGTCTGTCAATAGATCTACATACTAAAAAGACAACATGCTGTATTTAACAGTGAACAAATACGCTACTGCCATCTTTTGGTCAAATTTGGAGACCTTGGAGTTCTTAACTATGCCAGCGCTGCAGCGTGTACAGTTCTCGTACTGCGTCATTAAATTCTTCGCATGCGACATCTATAAGGTATCTGGGGTAATGGGACGCATGTTGTTTTTTTGTGTCCATGAACAGATGAGGTGCCTGTAGGGTGCTACTCTCATGCGGAAGCATCGTGAACTAAGCAACAGTGAACAGGAAGAGTGTGTATGTTACGGTAAGTAAATTTCAATTTTATTTGCCATTTTGTTGTTATATTTAGTTGATATTGTTATATTATTCTTATAATTATTCAAAAAGCATTGTTTCAATGGTGCAGCAAACTGTGTAGTGTTAATAAGTTAGTTTTAAAGTATCTGTCCATATTTTATTAATGAGTTAGAAATCATACTTTTGCTGTAAATAGTTATTTTTCATAATGGCGTTAAGTGGGGTAATGGTCCGCACGACTGCGTCCGATTACCCCGCACATGCGTACCCACTATGTCATGTAATGGTAAACTTATTAATGTTTTATATTTTATACTATGATAAATGTTCCTTACAATATTTAATTTATAATGTTTTAATAAACATTTAAATCTGTCATTTCGCATACCCACCTATAACTATCTATTTTGTTTGTTTTACTTTGATGACAAACCTTGTTAATAATATTAAATTTTTGATGTTTTAACACAAATTTAAAATTACCATTTTGTATTGCCATCTAAAACCGCCCGTTTTTTTTTTTTAAATTTTTTAGATGGTTCGTTCACTTACCAGAAAGACAAACAAAGCTGCATGGTCAGAGGATACTTTGGCTGCAGCATTGGCTTCAATTAAGAGTGGCACAAGTATTAGAGCAGCCGGCTTTAAGTACGGAATCCATGAAGCAACAATCAGAAAACGGATGAAAAAGGGATTATTGGGTGGTCCTAGCATGGGAAGAAAACCAGTGCTAACCATGGAGCAAGAAAAAGAACTTCGTTTCCACCTTTTATGCTTAGCTAAACTAAGCATGGTGTTTTTATGGTGTTTCTGTGATAGAACTGCGTAGAATTTCTTTTGAGTATGCAGTTAAAAACAAAGTCAATCACAATTTTAACATAAATTAGCTGGAAAGGACTGGGCATTAGGTTTCATGAGAAGAAACCCTACCTTAAGTATAAGAAAGCCAGAACTAACCTCTTTGGTTTCAATAAGTGCGAAGTAGATAGATTTTTTAATAACCTCACGGAACTGTACGATAAATATAAATTTCAACCACATCGTATTTTTAATGTCGACGAAACGGGAGTAACAACCGTCCAGAGACCACCTTCTGTCATCGCTTCTAAAGGTCAAAAACAGGTGGGAGCTGCAACTAGCTTAGAAAGGGGAAGGAACGTTACAGTTTGTTGTGCTATGAGTGCAACGGGTTTATTTATTCCACCTATGTTTGTATATTCCGGAGTAAGAATGTCTGCTGGATTAAGTCGAGGAGGACCTCCAGGAAGTGTCTATAAGATGTCAAAGTCTGGTTGAATGAATGAAGATATATTTCTTAAATGGCTCAAACATTTTTTACTGCATACAAATTCAATACCTAACAACCCTACATTACTCCTCCTAGACAACCATTCCAGTCACACATCGTTAACTGCTTACAATTTGTGCCAAGAAAATAGAATAATAGTCCTTTCCTTTCCTCCACACACATCCCATAGATTACAACCCTTAGACGTGTCGTTCTATGGTCCACTGAAGGCAGCCTACCATAGAGAGTGTGCACTGTTCATGAAAAACCATCCCATTACGAAGATCGACAAAGAAGAAATTAAAAAAATATTAAAAAATGCATTTGAGAAGGTTCCTGGTGAAAGTAAAGCTGTATCAGGTTTTGAGAAAACGGGAATATTTCCCTTGAAGCCTGATGCTCTTTAGGACGAAGACTTCGTTCCTGCCAGTGAAATTATTTCCCAAGACCTTCTAATTGATGAAGAAACAATGGCTGAAAATTTGGACAGTAGAGATCCTTTAGTTGAGGTTCAAGAAGAGGCATCATGTTCCAGCCGAGTTACTTTTACAATAAATGAAGAAAGTCCTGACATTGACGACTGCCGAGGGAATGATCCAGCAGGTTGCAGTACCATTACATTTGCTCAAATTTCTCCACTTCCGACTTTAGCTTCATCTTCAGGTCAACATAAGAAGAGAAATACAAGACCAAAACAACATTCGGCAGCAACAACCAGGAAAACAATACTAGAATCTATGCAAAGAAAGAAAAAAGAAAAACTAAAAACAATCGCATCAAAGGGGAAAAAGTTGCAAAGAAGAAAGAACACTAACACTACTTTAAAAACGTTTCGCCTAACAGGAAGAAAGAAAAAAACTTTTCCAAGATAGGTCCTCTGAAGACAGTGAAAAAACACTAGACAACAATCAGCTCGAGGTGTCTAGTGATGGCGACGTGATTGACCCAGCTAAATTACCAGAAATTAGGTCTGTAGGCCTACTTAACAATCCTAATGACTTTTGCCTTTTCTGTGGTGAGTTCGGACAAGACAAAGAACTCTGGTACAGATGTGGTATGTGTTCGGGTTGGGTACATTCTGAGTGCAGTGCTGCGGAATCAGCGTTAAATTTTATTTGTGACTTCTGTTTAGTAGCCTAAAGCAAAATTTTTAGTCCTAAATCTATAATGCATTTTTTTAAAATATTGTTTAAATAAATCACAAGAATGTTTAAAATGTTTTAGTTACTATAAAATTTTTGTTAATATTTTGATTTATTTAAACATATATTATTATTAAAAACTTGATAAATATTTAAATTTTCATTTCTATTTTCGTAAACAATCTGTTGAATTAGATTTTTGTTGATTATTTCTACTACAAAGTAGGCCTAAGTTTAAACAGTTGTAATAAATATTTTTGTGGTTATCTTGACCTTATATTACATGTTATTCACATGCGTACCATTACACCCCACTTAGGAGGGTAATAGGACGCATGACATGACATTGTTCTACATTTTTTATAAAATATTTAAGAAAAGTAAATATAATTATATTTTGCAAATGTGAATTACAAAATATATCTATGCAATAAAAATGAATTGCTGTTCCTGTGTAAGCGCATCACTTGAGAACGGCTGGACCAATTTGGCTATTTTTTGTTTTAAAATGTTCGTAATCGTCTGAACTAGGATTTTATATAAAGACAAATTTGTAAAGTTTCCCGAAAAAGTTTCAAATTTGGAAAAACTAAACAGCCTCTTTTGTATGAACTCAAGACCATAGTGCACAAAAACAGCTGTTCGTATAAAACTCTTAGCCACACGTCATGTTTGTTTACATTCATTACCATAGCAACTTTACTCAGCATGTATAATCAGTTTATTATTCTTACAAACCAACAGCTTTTTTAGGTTAGATTGACCAACTTAAAGCAAATAAAACAAAAATCAACTAAAAATACTTACTATATTTCAATTCAATTCAACATAGGTTTTACATAATTTATATAAAACAGTTGTTGTGTTGGATTAAAAACTGAACATGATTTTAGGTTAGGCCTACAATGAACCAAAACACGTTTATTTGCAACCAATTTAGAATCAGGTTTTTTACAGTTCTTCACAAGTGTCAGTTGTTTTTAGATTAGGTAAAAGCAAACAAAAGGTTTACTGTATTATCTATAAAGGTTTACAAACTATAAATCTAAATTTGTGTAGTATATTCTTAAGTGTCATAAAACCACTTTGCAATTCGATTACTGAAGTTAATGTAATGAAATGGAATAACTACCCTTTAAATTAAAACAAGCAATAGCAAAGCATTGCTGGGTCCACTAGTACAATCATAAATATACAAGTGTACCAGCTATTTAAAATAAGGTGCGTGCCATTACCCCTCTCTCCCCTAGAATTAAAAACACGTTTATTATGAATTAATTGTGATTCTTGTATTTAATTTAATTTCAGACAAGAAAGATAAATGCGAATGGCATCGAAGACTTCTGTTCGCCATACTCGTGTGCATAGTACTGGTGGGAGCGGGAACTACAACCATTTTGTATTTCTCGAACTCTAAGAAACCTCAAGAAAATCCTCACCTTCCATTCGACAATGACACAGGTGTGCCAATATTACAAAAGAGTTTGTTAAAATACTAAAATTATTTCTTAGAAAAAATCTTTTCTGCGTAATTTTATCTAAAACACTTTTAAGATTTTATTATAGCTTAACTGTTTGACTTATTTTATTAATTACTAGAGGTATCAGCTTGCTTCTCTCATAAGTCCGCGGTGACTCGCAGCTTCGCCAATTGCGTCGAAGCAAATACAGATTGTTGTATACTGTGATATTTTCACGGAAATGATGTTTGATCATGGTAGGGTGGTGGGTGTAGTGTTTGATCGTTAATTTAAGGTAAATGTATACGTTTTTGCGTGATGTCACACTAAAGTATTTATTTACGAATTTCCATAGGAAAGATGAGCTGTTACAGAGACTCTTATGGTGAGACCTAAGGTCGGGAGTAGTCAATGAGCATCGATCATGGTCCCCAGATAGATCGTGTTCCAAACGTGTCATTAAACATTTTATTTAAAGGTGAGGCCAAACTCTGGGAAGTGATTCTACATAACATAAATAAACAAAAAGCTTTGTTTTTGAGTTAACCTCCATTTTTTAGAAAATACTTAATATTTTAGGAGGTAGGAAAGATATTCAGCTCAAACTTGGTATATCTATATGTTGCGAAACCGTTTATCACTGGTCGAAAAACCAGAACGTCTTTTTGAATATTTGAACGTTTCATTAGTGACTGATGAACACGCCATACAATGCCAGGCTGCTTCACCATTGTTTGAAAAGCGCGGACAATTCTATTCTTCAACTAATAAAGGTCGACAATCGGAGTTGAATAAACCAAAGACTTTGCATGTCTTCATAGATAATAATCGAATGGGTTCAGATCTGGGGAGCGTGCAGGCCAATAAACGGGAGCATCCCTACCGATTGATCTTCCTTGAAAACGATAATTTAATGTTTGTCTGACATCAATTGCAAAGTGAGCGAGCGCTCCTTCATGCATGAACCACATGTTTATTACACTTTTCAAAGGAACGTCCTCTAAATTTTCGGGTAGTGTATTTATAATGAATTGCAAATAAGAGTCGCCTGTCAATCTATGTGGCAAAAAGAAAGGCCATTATCCATGTAGATTTCTGACCAAAAATTTTGTGAAAATCTGTGTGTTTAAAAAAAAATTTAATATTGCATGAGGATTTTCATCACACTAAACATGTCTATTGTGCATGTTGTTTATAACATCTTTATTGAAAGATGCCTAGTCCATAGAAATATTTGATATAAACCGTGGGTATGGGCACACTTGATATGTACCCATTGACTGCAATCCTATGTTGGTTATCACTTGGTAGTAAAGCTTGTACACGTTGTAGAGGTACGGATAGAATAATTGCGAGGGTAAAATATTCCACACTGTTGTATAGCAACTTTTCTGTAACACATTGATCAACACCCTGTCTTCTATCTCTGGTGTTGAAACTGTTTTAGGTCTACCATTACCAATCAAGTCAGGTCCCAGCTATCTAGTTTCACGAGGACGCACAAACAATGTCCTATTTGAACGACTGACGACTCTTTAGATACTTTTCTTGATATAGCTGTTCTCCCTTGCATTTCTATTGGTTTGACTATATATTATGTAAAATGAAAATCTGCAAGTTTATTATTTGAGTCATTATGATTCATATTAATTGCAATAATTATTAACACGATTAATGACGATTTTAACAATTTAGCACGAACATACTAATTTAATGGGTGTACTATATAAACTGTGTACTTTTTTTAAGCAACAATTTAACAACTGATAAATTTTAGTACTTAATTCAGCTGTTGTTTTAATATTCAAGGTATCGTTGACAACAATCAAGAAATACAATTATTTTTGTCTTTTGCTAATATCTATGATACCCTTTGAGCTACAGACAAAATAAAAACACCGTTGTGTTTGTAATTAACAAAGTAAATTTTTTAGTCTCCTGTAATTATTTTGTAAAGTGAGCAGTTTCTGAGGTATTTGACATTAAAACTTAAAGCCTCCATTTTGAAAATATTCAAAATAAATTTTTGGTTTTTCTTACAGTAATAAACGGTTACGCAACAAATAGGTATACAAAGTTTGAGCTCAATATCTATCTACTTCCAAAAATATTAAGTACTAAAAAAACAAAAACAAAAATGGCGGAAAACTCGAAAACAAATCATTTCCGGAAATATGTTCATCAGTACTTTATGTAGAAACACTTCCTGGAGTTTGGCCTGACCTTTAAAATACACATCATATATGTATACAACAGTAACTCCACACGGTGCAGTTTTGTATATTCAGCAGCTATTTTGTATTTATTGGAATCGTTTGGCAATTAAAGTAGTTACGATTTCTTAGAACTTTACTATTGTTATTAATCATAATAAAAATCAATATGTAATTGTATATTAAAACATTATTCCAACAGTAGAATCGGTGTAGAAACTTTAAATAAAATGTTCTATGTGACCTTCATTGGTGACAACACATTGCTCTAGTCGTCGGCCTATAGACTGCCGTAATCGCTTTGACACTCCAGGCATAGCTCTAATCCTGCAATGCCCATCTTCAATCCGCTCTCTCAGCTGTGCAATGTTGTCTACCGACCTTGAATACACAATGGATTTCAAATGACCTCAAACAAAAAAACCTATGGTGTTGAATTCTGGTGACCTCGCTGTCCAAGGTGTAATAATTGTCTATATTGTTTGTCTATATAGAAGTAATAGTCCTAGAGCCCAGGCCTTTAAAAGTTTATGATTACCTAACTCTTGAGATTTAATATATCTCTTAATTAAGTCGAGCCGAACAACATTTTTATTTGCAAAAATTCTCGGTAGCGGGGCGTTTTTATTTGAGAACCCGGCAAAGTCATTGATTGATGCTGTAAAAAATTTATAACCTAAACAATAATCTTTCTTTTAATCGAAAGTTTGTTTTATGGAGAAAGCGAAAAACATTTTGTCGGACAAATATTATTGGTAATTTCTGCGCGTCCGACACCCCAAACATGGCAAAGTTATGGCGTCAAAAAATTTAGTACCTAACTGCTGATTTTTTCAGAATCGTTTATAAAATATATATATAACTATAGTTTATTTAACATAACTTTAGTATTGAACTGTGGTGGTGGGCCTATCTACATCATGATAGTCCGGTACCAAAGTTATGTTAAATCAAGTATGAGTGGTAACCTTGTCCCACAAAGTTTTCGGGGCATACTTGTTGTCGGACGCCTTAAAGTTAAGGGTTTTATGCAACCCTTATATTTATGACCTAACATAATTTTTTTATTTTATATTGTTTATAATAATATTTCAAACACATTGAACCATCTGTCCGACAATAATATTGGGGATTTTCGAAAAAAACGAAAAACATACTAATTTAGAATATTAAAAGTAGCATACATTTCATATCAAAAATGCAATATTATATGGATATTTGAAAACAAATTATTATGTAGAAACTGACAAAATTTATTTATATATAATGAATAAATATTTAGTAATGATTATACTGTATTTACATATCAATTTAATAGAGTTACATTAATGTAAGCTTATAATTATCAAGTTCAGTATTGTTATAAACATATTGTAAACATTTATACAAAGGGTGGTATTGCTGACTACTTCGTTATTAAATTAAAGAATATAAACTCAATATTCTCAATATTAACCACCATTTAATGTTTAGAAAACCAAACTTGTAATCCATTCAAATCGTATGCCTAAGTTAACTTGTACATACCATAGGCCAGGTATATTATGTGTCTTTGTACTTTGTTCGAAAAACCTCTCCTCTCTCAATAAGTGGAAGCGTTTTAGTATGCTTGTAAAATTCCGTTATTAGCGAATTTCCATATGAGAAAAATGAGCAGCTATTGCAGTGACCCTTATGGTAAGACCTAAGGTCGGGAGTAGCAAATGAGCACCGATCAGGGTCCCCAGAACACGTTTTGGGGTGTCATTAAAATTCATATATGTAATATATTATGTGTTCGGCTTCTAGCGTCCGCACTTTAAGTCCAATTTGGTCCAAATTTGGTACTCATGTTGGTTGTGTACATCGCTCGGACAAGTTTGTTAGCCAAAAAATTCAACAACCGGAAGCACGTTTTTTGACCAGAAGTAACTATTTTTTTAGATTTTCCTACGAGAATTAATTTTTTTAGACTTGTTTCTAAAGATATATAAACTTAGGATGTTATTTTGCAAATTTTGTTTTTTACTCGATCTTATAGCTTGGTTCCCCCAAAATCGATCAAAACGTAAAATACCATAAAAGTACCCGGTTCAAAGCCACATAGTGGATTTTATCTTCTCATCCGAGGCCGACGGACGAGCTGCGAGTGTAACGAAGGAGCGCGTGAGTAGTAGCTGGAGGCTTAGTAGCAATCAAATTCTACTAATATATTTCGTACACATAAGCAGCTATTCAGCACCGTCGTGAGTAGACCTATTTCCCAAATTGTTGGTTGAGACCCTAAAACATAGCCCTATAAACTTAATTTTGGAAATTTGCTCAACTCACGTCAGCGGTTCAGCTGCGTGGTCGTATTATTTTTCTATTCGAATTTCCAATTAAATTAATACAGCTCGTGGTTTAACCTCCGAAAATTAGTAGTTTATCAAAGTTAGCTTTTCAAGCATCGGGTTTGTGCTCTAAAAATTTAGCAAAATAGATTGTTTTTTATGTCGTTATTTGAGGGATTCCAATCCTAAATTTAGGCAAAAAACCATAAATTTTTATTGATTGAACATTGTATAATGTACGCATAGAGCATGGTGCGTTAAAACATTTTTCGAGTTTTTTCTCCTGAGATAAAAGTTTTGTTTTTTAAATTTTAGTAGTATTACGAATATCGTGATGTAGACTTTTTAGTAAAATAAAAAAATAGTCCACAACAATAACTATTTTCAGCAGAAAATTATTTACAGACTTTTTATAATTTTATAAACAACCATTTGCCCTAAAATTTAACGCAGACGACAAATTTCGCAAACGGGTTTGTTATGCCCTTCTAAATGATATAAATAATATGTTAATCAATTTTCAGCTTTAGCACTATATAACTAACTGAGAAACATGCGTTTGAATTGAACTGCGCCTCCCGTTTACAAATATAGATTTTTATAGAACTGCGCCTTCCGCTTTTATAGACTTATTTAAAAATTTCACTTTTTTGTCGGACTAATTATTTGCCCCAATTTTTTTGTCGGACAATTGAATCACTGATCACAAAATAAGACATTTTACATACCCTATTTTTGTCAGACAAAAGGTCAATAATATAGGGGTTGCATGAAACCCAAGGCACTTGCCACGGGAAAATTTTTTTTCACATTTTTTGTTATTATTGATTATTATTTTTCAGAATGAGCTGAATAACGTAATATTTTTTATTTTTTTTAGTTCAATTAGAAGTTGGTGAAAAAAATAATTGTTTTTACCCATACACTCTGGTTTTCATGAAAAATGTTGGTTTTGAATGGCTAAACGCTCGAAAGCAGTTAATTTATTATCATACATATACATTTTATGGAGTTAAGTTTTCTCAAATTGACTAAGCTGTGTTTCTGTTTAGTGCCTGTGAAAAAAATAGTTTGAAATCTTGACATCAGCTGTTGTTTGTTGTTGCTAGCCCAGGTCATTACTGAACTAACTTCTACGACTTTGATGTGCTACCGCTTTCTTCTATATCAATATTTATTTTGTTTGTTTTATTTCAAAGGACGTAACCTAATTCAGTTTTTTATCTTCATGCTTGATGAAAATGTGTTGCTTAGCTGCAAAAACAAATAGGACTACAACTCTTTGGACACTAACCCTGTTATAAATAGCAAACAAGTTTTAGACTTTGCACGTTTATAGGCCTATGTTTAGGCTAAGCATAGGCCTAAAACTATACCAGCTGCAGTCAAGTGCTCATATCTTGCTAATAAATTTACTGTTATTCTTTATAAATCAATAATCTACTGTTATATAAGTGTCATAATGGTATAAACTGTAAGGACAATCATGGAATCATGGATATTTTCAGTTTTTTTCGTTTACCGAAAATGAGGGTTTTTGGACTTTGATGTAACTTTTCTCAGTATCTGAAAGATATTGATGCCAAATGTTTTGTGCTTTCTTACAACATGGTCTTCTAGTGCACTACATGATTTTCAAAAAATTCCTCTAACTTTGCTAAAAAAATTTATGAAAATTTTAACCGATAAATAAAAGAAATAAAATTTTACAAAAAAGTCACGTAGCGCACTAGGAAAAACTATGATTAAAAAAATGTTAAAAAATGTATTGCCCAAAGTCTTATGGTTCTTGAGAAAATGTGCATATAGTTAACATGGAGTAACATAGGCGTGGTAAGTCCCGCGAGTAACTTTAAATCGTCCGACAAGTATGCCCCGCAAACTTTGTCGGACAAGGTTACCACTTAGTTATATATATATATATATATATATATATTTTATAAACGATTATGAAAAAATCAGTGGTTAGGTACTAAATTTTATGACGTCATAACTTTGCCATATTTGGGGTGTCGGACGCGCAGAAATTACCAATAATATTTGTCCGACAAATTTTTTTCGCTTTATACATAAAACAAACTTTTGATTAAAAGAAAGATTATTATTTAGGTTATACATTTTTTACCGCATCAAATCAATGACTTTGCCGAGTTCTCAAAGGAAAACGCCCCACTACCGAGAATTGTTGCAAATAAAAATTTTGTCCGACTCGACTTAAATAAGAGTTATACAAAGTCTCAAGAGTTATGTAATCATAAACTTTTAAAGGCCTGGGCCCTAGGACTATAACGTCGTACATTCAAGCTGAAGTGAGGTAGTGCGCATTCCAGCACAGACCTTGTGTTAGTTTTTTGTTGATAACTCGGTTATCCGTTTACGTACAAAAAACATTTTGCCTGTCGTTTTTGTCTCTTGTAAATTTTTTTTTAAAGTAACGGATCTCAAGATATTCCACGTTAAAAATTTGTAACGGTCGCCATTTTGTAAATTATAAAAATAAATTCTTTGAGTTTTGTACATTTGTAAATCGTAACATACAAAATGATTTTACGAAATTTGAACTCAATATCTTATCTATTTCTTTAGGTACAGTTAGATTTTGTAAACAAAACACAAAAATCTAAGCCAAATTCGAAAAACGTTACTGATCATTTTTCATTTGCTTCAATGTACACAATCCTATGCTGTATAGCCCACTTAGAGTTTTAGGAGTTCGCACTCTAACGGCCACATCCGATTTGGTACAAACGTTGGTTTTCTAAGCTGCTCGGACTAAAATCCAACAACCGGAAGTACGTTCTTTGAGTGGAAGTAACAATGTTTTGCGATTTTTCGAGCTAGAATGAAACTTTTTTGGGTTTTGATATAAAAAAGTAAATATAGGAGATTATTCTGCACATTATTTTTTTTACACGAATTATAGAATGTCTGGTTCCCCCGAAATCGACCAAAACGTAAAATCCCATAAAAGTACTAGATTCAAATATAACTTCGGATCCGAGATCGCAAGGTCGAAGTGCAAAGTAAGTTTTCTCATTGCGATCGGAACGAACCAGTGCGTGAGCTGGGGCTGTAGGCTAAAGTGCAAACAAATTCCACTAGTTGCGGACAGCCTAACTCTGAACCAGGAAATGTTACAGTCTTCCGCCCAGCCGACCCTAATTAGTGACGCTTGGCTGCACTCAATGAAAACAAGTACTAGGTGCCTAATACCAAAAGTCAGTTAAATTATTGTCCAGAATTATTAAAAACCATTGTCATATTACGTTTTGTATTTAAATTTCGATTATTTTTATACAAAATTTGATGAAAATTGGGTCAGTTTGGACCAACTTGTACTGCCAAACTAGTTTTTCTTTTTAAAATTAACTTTGAATGAACAGTGGAACTAAAATACAATTCATATAAAAACGTGAACATATCGAGGGACAAAAATACTCTATGTATGATTGTAATAATTTTGTATTGCTTGATAATCAGAACAAATCGCCGGTTTCAAGGAAAATTTGAAAACATAATATACTATGTAACTTAATTTAATATACAATAAATACAAAATAATACATAGCGACAAAATAGTATATTTCATTACTAGTACCGAAAGTGGCACCTTCCGGTGCGCGCCCAAGTTTCACGTACGAGGCGAAGCCGAGTACGGGAATAATTGGAGCAAGTGCCGGAAAATCACTTTCGGTACAAGTTATGAACGGTACTTTTCATCACGACGCAAAAATACACACAATGCTGAAGAAGAAACCTCAGTATAATAACAACACAGCAAAACTCATTTATACCTATTCCTGTTTTCGGTTTACATTGTTGAACAATAAGAACAGCTGATATAAATTGTAAGAATAAACGGCAAAGCGACGTCAGAGCGCGTAGCGGGCAAATGGAAAACTAATTGAGAGCAAGGGAAAACAAATTTAGAGCAAGGGAAAATCAGCTGATCGTTTTTCCCTTGCTTTAAATTAGAGCTTGGGAAACGATCGTTTTCGTTGCTACCAGCTGACATCGAAAGTAGCTACTTTCGGTACGGAGTGATGAAAAAGTTTTTTTTTTGGGGTTTAACGTCCTGCTGTTTTGCACTTAAGGCTAATGAAGACGGGACCTACAGTTTTACGTGGAATCCGAACCACAGCCAATGATGTCTGTTAAGAAACCATTTAGAAAATTATTCGGGGTCAATGGGAATTGAACCCGGAACTTTTCCATTGATGACGAAAAAAAAGAAAAAAAAAGGTAATGTACTTTTGAGCAAGAATTAGATTGTCTTATATCATGTTTTATTTGTATTTACCATAGCTGTTATAAACGTAGGCCCGAAAAAGCTTTGTTTTCCAGATATCCGCCATTTTGTTTTTTGTATAAAATAATTGAAATCTAGAGAACGGTTTGACTGATTGAGTTCAAACTTGGCATGAAGTTTAACCTAACAAATTAAACGAAATTTACTTAATTAAATCAATCTATTAAATCAGGGAACTAGGCCTACTCCTAACTTGCGAAATATTCGCACGGGTCAGCTAGTATTTATAAACTGAGAATAAATTTGTCAATCTTGTATATTCATGTTTTTCCAGAAGCGGCGATTTTTGTGCCATCATGTTTGCCCATAATATTCTGTGATACAACACATCGGTTTAGTAGTATAGGCTAATAGTATTTTTTTTCAAGAATGAAAATTTCATATTTTTGTAACTGAATTTGTAAGATTGGTTAAAAACTCCTTTCACTAGTTTTTTTGATTATGTAACGATCAAACACGTTGTAAGATAAATATTATACGTAGGCTATTACTTTCCCCCCTAATATTATTATATTAAAGAGATCCGACCCTGTTCGCTTCGCTCACCTAGTCACCTACTCAGCGGTGACTAGAGGTTTCACCAATTGCTTCCTATCTACACTCGCGGTGAAGCAATACGAAAATGACAATTATTGATTAGGACAGAATCTCTTGGATCTGGGTAAGATGTTGGGGTAGCAGTGATCTAAATCTTGACGCATGGGCAGTAGGGCCAGGGATTGTTTTATATAAAAGTACATTAGATTTTTGTACTAAGGTTAACTTTAATTAACTGTAATCGTTTTATTAACATAAAGGAAATACATTATTTCATAAAATAACTTTTTTAAATTTTTATATAAATATTATGTACTAAAGGGCTACGCCCCCTTCTCGCTTCGCTCTCCAAACCCCCGCGATGAAGCAAACGCAAACAGATTACCACTTATGAAACAAAGGTGTCAATCAAGGGAAGTATAACAATTATTAATTTTATATTAAACACTTTTTTACTAAACTGTTTTTATAAAACACTTAAAATGAATAAGTGACAAATTTTCAGTTCTCTAACTTTAAGTAAAGTGTAATAATCATCATTTTTATATCGGGGTTTTTACTACTTTTTCACCCCTTAACAGCACGCGACAAAATGTAAATTTATGATACTTTTCCTATGCATTTTGTAAGAAATAAATGTACAACATTTCAGCTCTCTAGCTTTAAGGTAAGTATAACAATTAATATTAATTGTTTTAGAGGTTGTTTCAACCCTTAAATCAAAATTTTAGCCTATGTTATTAGTAAAACTATTTTTTCCATCGGTTCAGTAGTTCCAGAGATTACCCCCTACATACAAACAAACAAATTGGACCTCTTTATAATATTTAGTATAGATAGATATATCTAAATTTATAAATATTACTAACGAAATGTATATTGTAGGCCTAACTTTATATCTCGTTATAATAACGTATTGATGGTTTATTGTCTGTAATTTTTTTAAACTACCCGTCCGCTGAATATTAATTTTTTAAATACGTTCAAAATAACATTTAATTAAGAGATTTAGTAGAATTCGTGTACACTGAACAGTTCATTCAAATGTAAGTTTCATTCAGCGCTGTTAGAACCCGCACTGCATACCGTGTCTGCCTTGGTTTAGTCGCTGCTTAACACCCTCGAAGAGCTAAATATTGCCCTAACAGGGCGATAACATTTTTAATGTACTTTACAAAATAAGGCTCTAAAGGTTGCTACTCGACAGGAAGTAGATGGCTCCCTTACCGTATATTTGGCAACATTATCGTAATTGTAACTAAGGACATGGTGGTTATAATTTACAGATTTTAACGTTACTCTTTAAAATTACAGCAAGCTCTTTGAGTTTTTACATTCTCTGAGAAGTACGATTTAAAACAATACCAATTTAGTACGGTCTTTTCCCGGAAGTGGTAATCTTGAACGTAAGCAACGGTTCATCGCAAAAGCTATCGCCACTTTAATAATTATCTCCGTTTCATTTCCTTTTGAGCGTTAAAACTTTCCTATTGCCTTTGGAAATAAACATTACATTTTAGTTTAAACTTTTACTATTAGTTTGATTTACTGGAAGTGTTTGTGAGAAGAGTATTTCGACCAGCCAGTTTAAGAAGGCGAATAATAAGACCAAATAAATGTACACGGTGTTCATGAGAAATTTTACAAATTTAATACTGGAAATCCATACAATTTACAGAGATTCTGGTTCTGACAATTAGTGGAAGGAAATTAGTACAAAAATGTGTGAAAATCATTTTTTTAAATTTTCTTATACATACAAATGAGTAAAAATCGAAATGTAAATGTAAATTTTGTACGCATTTCGAGTGCATCACTACACTATTTTTCTAAATATCTCCTGCACCTTGGTCTTAGAGAAATTTAAAAAAGGAAAATACTTGAATATATATAGACTATCGAACTGTCGGGGTTTAAATAGTTACATTAAAAATACATCCTAATCTCGTAAAATCATAATTTCTCGATATTTCTCCAATTTTTATAATCATATATATAAAGTTGTTAATAACACTCCAAAACGTGTTGTAGGACCATGATTGGTGCTCATAGACCACTCCTGACCTTAGGTCTCACGATAAGAGTAGCTGTAATAGCGTGGAGTAGTGGATAGTATCTCGTGCAGTTTGCTACAGTTGGAACATCCAACATAGTTTGCTATTTTTGATAGTTTATTACGTTCGGTTTATATTGTTATATAATTGCAAACATGATTGAATTTGTTTAAATTACTAAAGAAAAGGTTCCTTTATTATTGCTACTTTAGATAAAACCTTTCTGAGGAATTGTTAGTGTTAGAATGAAATCAATTATTAATATGGAACTATGCAGCCCAGTATGCAATAATTTAAGTATATTTTGTGTAAAGACAAGTTAATTTGTATTTAATTATTTTCATAAATTTGAAACACGATAATTTTCTGTTTGATTTATTTGAATCAATTATAGGCTGATAAAACATGGGCATAATTTTAATTTCTCACTATACTATAGTATAAAGAAAGTATAGCGGTAGCAAACAAAATCGATGTTGAGGTTTTTGTGGAAATATCCGTTTTGGGACCCACTGAGTCCAAAAAAGTGGTCTTTACAAAATGTCTGTCTGTATGTATGCAAAGCTAGAGGGAAAACATGTCAATTGGGCGGGGGGGGGGGGGGGGGGGAACCTCTAGGGGAGAAAAACGTATAGATGCGCGAAAAAAGATTTTTATAAATTTTGTAAAACAACCCCCTTTTTGGCCACCCCCCCAAAAAATCAGTTATTTTTTTAACGGATCTAACGATTTTGAAAAAATTTGGCTTATTTGTAGCCCTTAATGTACCCTACCATATGAAAAAACCGCAACTTTTTAAAAATTCTCGTTTAGCTAATAATAATAACTGATTTTTGGGGGTTATTTGGCCAAAAAGGTGGTTGTTTTTCAAAACGTTTCAAAACCTTTTTTCATGCATCTCTACAGGCCTAATTGACGTGTTTGGTGCAAATTTGTTCGAAATCGATCGAATAGTTTTCTCTCTAGCTAATAATAATAATATTTATTAATTAATCTCCTACTTTAATATCCCCTCTCCTACCCCTCCTACAATTATGAAGTCACAGTGAACCTGTTTAATAATTTAAATATGTTTGTGAGAAAGTATGTGCTAGTTTCTGGTGCCGTTTATTATGAACTATTTGCTGAATTAGGCATTTAAAGACAGTAATAAAATTAATTGAAATATTACTTAAAACATTTAAATTATACTTACATATTTAGTAAATGATAATGAGAAATAAAATAGCACTTGATTGAGACCTGCGCTGAGACTTAAAAGATACCGGCCATTCATAAACGAGCTAAGACGTAGATAGAATTTAAAAAAATAATAGCAAATTAATTAAGAGCGCTAGGTTAACGAGATCGGAAGCTGAAATTTGATAAAATTTGATATTACTAAAGGAGGTTTACTACAATATTTTGTTTAGTCAGTGTCTGTAGCTATAAAACCAATTTTTCAGTTTTAGACTGCTAGGGTTGCTAAGGCAGGAATTTTGTAAAAACATAATAGATAGGTCACTTTCACAGACCCGAGGTAAAATACTGAAATTAAATAATTTGTGCAAACCACAATAATAAAAATTATGAGACAGAACGGCAAAATATCAACAACTTTATCTCGATTTTTCACAATTGTTTTACGGGTTTCTTCAATAATTATTAAATTTGTGTTTGTGAAATGTATATTATTTTAAAACAGGTTTAGCTTGTGTTTTTGTATAATGCAGAGGTGCACAGTATAGTTAATAGTTGCAACCGCCAATAACTTAACTTGTGTTATACGCTGCTACCCACTCAAAACTTATACGATTGTAAAAACGTTTTTAAAATTATTTTATTAAAAAAATAACTGTTTATTGTTAAAATTTTGAGTATAAATTTCAACTATGTGAAATGTACTTTCGCACTACACAATAATGTAAACAATGTGGAGATATTGTCGCACGAAAGTTGAAGGCGCGTAGTTTAAAATGTAAAGAAAGTCGAGTAAAGCAGATATTTTCCATCAAAATGACATGAAATACAATACAATTATTAATTAAATTTAAATTGTAGCTTTTTTAACTATTTATACATATTTTAAAGAAGATATAGCACACTGCGTTCTTAGCCAATCACTGTGGTCCCATGACCATAATATTTTACAATTAGACCTTATTATGTTACCTTATTAAAAAAAAAAAAAAAAGATGTTACTTTCCAATCTATATATATAAAATTGAAATACCACTGACTCACTGATGATCACTATATCTCAAAAACGACAAAACATATTAATTTAAGACTTAACATAGTGGTTCCCCTTATGCTCTAGATGTGCAATAAGACGGGATTTTGAAATGTTATGCGTTTAAGGTTATTAAAACATAAAAAGCGTTATAAATATAGATAAAAGTCAAATGCCACTGACTCACTATTAATCACTATTTCTCAAAAACGACAAAAAATATTAACTTGAGTAGTGGTTCCCCTTATGCTCTAGATTTTAAAATATTTTGCGTTTAAGGTTATTAAAACATAAAACATAGGAGAGTCCCTAAAAGAGTCCGAGAGTGGTGCAGGTAGTACACCTCCGAGGGTCGCTGGGGAGCCTGCTGGATCTCACACATGTGTTTTGGAATCGGGTATTTCTTTGTTTTCATATAATATACGTAGTGTACTCAACAAACTTCAAGAGTTTGAAGTGTTTTTAAATAATTTGCTCATAAAACCTACGGCAATTTGTTTGTCAACAAACATGGACAACTGTACGCAATGAAAAATTTCTTAATACATTAGAAGATTATTGTTTAGCATCTTGCTTTTCAAGAAAAAATAAGTTGGGAGGTGGAGTTGCAGTTCTGGTGAGGAACGGTGTTAATTCCATTCCTCTTACTAACATCAATGCGCTTTCTGTTGAATCAGTTTTTGAAGTTTCAGCAGTTAAACTAAAAACCGATCATTGCTCAATTACACTAGTATCGATATATAGAGCTCCAACTAGCGATATAACAATGTTCGTGACTGGAATAGATGAAATTCTTACTATCCTTGCAAAAAAAGAAGAAAAATACAGATAGTTTTAGCAGGGGATTTTAACATTGATCTACTAGTCAACAATAGAGATACAATTAAATTTCTACACCTTTTAAAAAGTTATAACACTTTGCCTAATTTTAGCGAGTCAACTAGAATTGGTTCGGGATCAGCTCTTGTATTGATAATATTTTTACAAATTTTACACCATTGAGAAACATATTGTATGACCCTTGCCTATCAGACCACAAAGGTCTTTCAATTCAAATTCAAAATTTAGGAAAACGCAAATATAAAAAAACCAATTTTTAAACCTAAAAGGGGTTTTAATGAACACAATCTGAGCAGTTTTATTGAACTTCTAGAAAATATCAAACTTTTCTCAGTTGAGTTTCCGTTTTCTGAAAGTCAATGTATAAATACAAATTTTGACAGTGTTTTGAATGAATTCAATGGAGCATTTGATGAAGCTTTTCCATTGAAATTGGTAAAACTATAAAACAAAACTGTCAAAATTCCCTGGATTACCACAGAGATTGGAATATCTTGTGAATGGAAACGTGTCCTGTTTGAGAGCCAGCGGACCCTATGCTGCCCTGCGGCTTCTAATTTCTATAAGCTTTACTGTAAAATATTGAGGAGAGTCATTCAAGCTGCTAAGAAAATGGCGAATGACAGATACATTGATAGGTCAAAAAATAAATCCAAGGCAGTCTGGCAGGTTGTGCGAAGAGAGACTGGAGCTGTGGGCGTTTCTGGAATTTGTGATTTGAGACTTTGCAGTGGAGGATCCATTATTGAAAACCCGTCTGAAATTGCCAGCACGTTTGGTAATTTTTTTATACAAATTGCCGATAATTTGGGACTAAAACCTAACAATGACGGTATGATAAAACACTTAAAAAACAAAAAACATCCATTCAGTTGTAAACAATTAAAAGACAAAATTTCAATTAATCGTTTAGAACCAAGTACAGGCTCGTCAAAATTTCTGGGAGTGGTAATTGATGAAAACATAAACTGGAAATCACATATTACCTTCATTTCAAATAAACTTAACTCAGCTTGTTTTGCACTACGTACTATTTCACGTATTTCCAATCCGGATACAATTAAAACAGTATATTTTGCATATGTGTACTCTCACCTCAATTATGGTGTTGCTCTTTGGGGGAACTCGGTAGAGTCTGGAAACATTTTTTCTATCCAAAAGAGAATTATAAGAATAATTTGTAATTTAAAAGGTAGGCAATCTTGCAGAAATTCATTTACAAAATTAAAATTTTTAACTCTTCCCTGTATATACATCCTGAATGTCCTGCTCTTTCTTAGAAGTAATTATATGGGTGTCGATCAGTACAAACATGGATATTCCATGAGACGGCAAATGCTTCAATACCCAGTACATAGATTAAAGTTGTTCGAG
>JAGFPH010006637.1:29540-44879 GCA_018207615.1 Philaenus spumarius
GATAAAAGTCAAATGCCACTGACTCACTATTCATCACTATATCTCAAAAATGACAAAACATATTAACTTGAGACTTAACATGGTGGCTCCCCTATGCTCTAGATGTGCAATAAGAAGTAATTTTAAAATACTTTGCGTTTAAGGTTATTAAAACGTAAAAAGCGTTAGATATATAGATAAAAATCAAATTCCACTGACTCACATTGTTTACAAGGAGGTTCTTTAATAAGCATATAAAAAGGCTGCCCTTTGACAGGTATTAATAAAACTAAAAGATAAATATTGTATATACTTAAGCTAAGAAAGTATTACATAGTGTAAATAGCGTATTAAAAAAGAGTATACGAGATGCCTTTGAAATGGATATTTTTTGTATCGAGCTTAACCCGTAGCGAAGCACGGGCACCCAGCTAGTGTCTTAATAAGCCCTTCATCACGGGTGGTTTTCTTTGATGTTTCTAGCAACGAACTATATCATAATTACTACTACGTAGTTATGTTGAATTGCGATTTGATGCGGCTCGGTGTAGAAGCATATAAGTGGCGTGGCTTTAAAACAATGAACAACTTAAATAAATTTATATTATGTAGATAATTTTATAATATACAAAATTTATTAATAATTTTATAATAATTAATTTACTTTCTGTAACTACTTTTGATTTCAGACTGTACTAACCAAACTAGTACAGATGGATTGAGAATTATATCTCGCTCCGAATGGTCAGCAAAACCTCGTCAAATTGCACAGGACAAGCAGAAGCTACCTTTACTGACTGTGGTTATAGGGCATACAGTGACCCCTTTCTGTAGTACCATAACCTCATGCTCTGACGCAGTTAGAGGAATCCAGTCTTACCAGATGTCCGATTATGGAGACATAGGCTACAACTTCTTAGTGGGAGGAGACGGTAACGTTTATTGTGGACTTGGATGGAACTTGGAGGGCTCTCATACACTGGGGTTCAACAGAAGAAGTTTAGGTGTTGCGTTTATCGGTAGTTTTGTAGATGTTGTTCCAAAGATGTCTCAGATAAACGCCACTTTATTGTTGATAAAGTTAGGGGTAACATTGGGTAATATTGTTAAAGATTATAAAGTGTTAGGGCAATGCCAGTTGATGGCGACATTGAGTCCTGGAAAACGGTTATACGAAGAAATGTTGTTTTGGCCACATTTTGATAACTCTACTGAATGTATATTATGAAAATAAATTTACATTATAAAAATAATCTTTTTACTTAACACTTATCTTTATAGTTTAAAAGTTGCACCGAAGATGGCGGAGAGAAATTTCAAATCTACCATAAAGTATTTTTCGGTAAAGTAGATTACAATCTTCTCCCAATTCTAGGGTTACTTTATTAATTATATCCGTATCCTTGTTTTGGTGCACCATCTTCTATAACTATTTGGTAATGAATATATTTGAGTTAGAATCATGAATATACGCCAGTTAGCCATAACTCAACACTCCCCACTAGCTGGAAGACCTCAAAGTGCATGTCGCCCGTGGCGCAATTGCTGTCAAGATGGGAGGCTCCAATAATTACGTGCTATTGTTACCCTAGACATATAATTCAGCCAGATGGGATTGCATCCAAGATGCTCTTAAAACATTAAAATATACCTTCTTATATCAGAAGAATTATGGCGGATTACTTCAAATATAGAACCTTGAAGTATTATTCTGATGATGGGATTAAGATTACTGGACGTGTTTGCGCAGGGTTAGGTACTTGGCCACTTACTTTGGAACTCCATGTAGGCGTACGATTGAGTCAGACGGGGTGGAAGGGATTGGATTTGTAGATTACATTGCAATAGTGGTTGTGGGGAACTTTGCTGATCAGTACTGATCAGGTAGTTGACATGTAACCAAACCATAGCCACCATTACACCATTACCATTGTTGACTTCTGTTGACCTTGACCTGTAATAAAATTCTCTGAACTTAAGACGTTGCAAGCTTTTATAAATAGTAGATCAAAGAGAGAAACCATCACCCCAAGAATTCGCAATCACGAGATCACCTCATCACGTACTTGGGCATTGTGATCGACGCAAGACTGACATTACAAGAACACCAAGAACCACAAAGCGGCTAATGTGAACAAAGCACTTTTCCGTATAATGTCTAACATTTTGGACCGATGTAAATCCGAAGGTTACTAAGTTAGTCGTGCTATACGCAGCTTCAGTTTGGTTCCAGGCTACACAATACGAGGCATACAGGAAGAGAATGGTGGCTGTTCATGGACTTTGTCGATGCGTAGGTAGGCCGCACGGTGAGGTTGGTTTCCACCTTACTAAGATCGTCACAGGTATTGCTACTTCAGATATTTTGTAAGTTATTTGTATAACTTTATATTATTTAAAAGATGGAAAGAATTATGCAAAGTCTGTTCTCGGGACAGTTATTCATTTTTAATGCGAACCTTAGACAAACTATACAAAATCCCCTCCCTCCAACCCCTATGTTCCTATCCCAATCCCCATCACTCTATGCTAACAATAATTTGTAATGAACACATATGCCTTGTGATACATGAAATTAAAACCCTTTATAAACAATGAATTTCTGTGCTAATGAAATGAAAATTGCTTCGGGGTTTTGTAAATAGGTTTCTCCTGACGGTAAATAACTGTCCCAAGATCAGATATCTCTTTCCGCCTTTTAAATAATAGACAGAGAAGATGTAGAACATGTATTCTTTCACTGTCCACGCTTTCTTGATGAAAGACATATGCTTAGGGATGTATTCTGACAAGCGATAACTCCAGAAAATATCATACCTCACACAAGCTGGTATCAATTGAGACATGGAATGCATCGCGCACGACTACTTTGACGCGTGGAACAGCAGAGAAAAACATTCCAAATCACCCAAGAAAAATATGGTGTAAAGTCTCTTCCCTCTTTATTAATGTATCCCTATTATGGAGGTGGTCCCGAGGGAAGTAAAAACCTGGTGTGTATGACTATCAGGATCATTTCCTGATATTCATTAAGGTGTTTCAAGCCTTGTACAAAATATCACTACCATGCTCCTTCTTTCTCAGGTTGAAGATGGAGTAAATCTCCGAAATGCGTCAAGCGAAGAAAAGGAAGTGACTTGACTTACAACAAGTAAGTTAATTTAAAATATTAATATATATATATATATTATAGTCTTTACCTGTAATTCCAGTGTGTAGAATTAAATTATTCAACTTTTGAAGATTTATAAAAGCTTCTACAACAATAACTGTATCTAGCCTTCAAACATAATAAGGCTATTATTATACCTTAAACATTTTATATAAGAACCTAGTAAAAGCTAGCATTTAGTAAATTACATTTACTAAAAACTAATCAAATCGTCAGGTAGTTTAAGCAGATCCTTCAAATTTCCATCAAAAAATGATACTTTTTGAAGTATTTGCTGGAAGAATAAGCATTTGCTTATGTTTTATTTTCATCACGGCTTTGGTAGATTACCTCGTCATCTGTTCTTGAATTAATCTTATTGAACAGTCAAAAAGTTCCCTTTTTTGTAATATAACATAGATATGCTATATAAAAACAAAACGAAAGAATGCGGTGTTCAACTTCTTGCAACCTTGTATCAACTTATTTAATAAACTATGCAGTAATATAAACAGTTAGACAAAGCCAATATATATTTATAAACTCATTGTTTAATTATTTTGTACTAACAAATTGTATTTCACTATTAAGGTTAAGTTGTTAATATAATTAAACTAATGAGAAATATCATTAAATTTTCCGTTTACGTTGCGCACTATGTTAAAAATTATGATTTGACATTAACTAGTGACAGATAATCGGCAATGGAAGGGGGAATCCACTGTCTCATTCTGTCCAGTAATATAGTTGGCATTGACAGAGGTAAGTCAACGTGAGATATAATAACTCAAGCATCTATCCTATCTGACAATTAGTGGCGACAAATAGCATCGAAATATTATTGGCTTTCAAAAGTAGATATTTTCAGACACTTTGTACATTTCGTTTTGATTTGTACTAATACTCGTCATTCGTTTTGTAAAGATAGTAAGTTCTTGATTGATGACCCAGATGTAGTTCTTGGTAACAATATTATCATGCGTCTCGTGGATGGAGGTAAATATGGAGGAATGGTTTTGTTTTATATATTTATATTAGCGTACAATTAAATATGTAGTCATTTAAATTTAACTGCAGAAAGTTAAGTAAACACATTTGCTGTTTGCTAAAAATAATAATCTGTAAGATATTTTACATATAAACGTTTACACAGATACAAATAGTTTGGTTATGAATTTTTGAGCTTTAGTTGGTTAGAGACTAGTTGTTGAACAGGTATTAAGGGTCGGCTCTAGTAAAACAGAAAGCAATCTACGACTCCCTATAACGGTGGTAGGTTACGCGGACATTGCTCATCCTAAATCCATTTAAAACCCACAATTGTTCAAATAGCGTTTTAAAAAAAATACCAAACTCTTGGGGACGAAATTCTTCAGGCGAATGGCTTGGCAGTTTTTCGCTATAATTAATAGTGACAACATTAAAAAAGATTAAAAATCAATGTTTTAAATTGTTAATAAATATTAAACAAAATGTTTGTAATAGTTTTGGAAAAGCCATTTGCATGCATATTAGCCATAGCTTTAAAATGACATATCGTTCATAATTATCCGATCAAAAATAAAGGAAAAATTTGGATTTTAATTTAACATTGGTCTTATGGAGTGTCAGCCAACATGGCCGACAGCTAGAGCCGACCCTTAAGTATAATCTTGGAATGGTTTTGTTTTAACAAGTGGAAATAACTTGCCTGAAACTGCTATAGCCACCTTATACTGGGGAGTTGGTTTGTTATTTAGAGACAAGCTGTTGAACAGGTATTAAGTATAATCTTGGAATGGTTTTGTTTTAAAAAGTGGCAATAACTTGCCTGAAACTGCTATCGCCCCCTTATATTGGGAAGTTGGTTAGTTATTTAGAGACTAGTTGTTGAACAGGTATTAAGTATAATCTTGGAAAGGTTTTGTTTTAACAAGTGGCAATAACTTGCCTGAAACTGCTATCGCCACCTTATACTGGGGAGTTGGTTAGAGACTAGTTGTTGAACAGGTATTAAGTATAATCTTGGAAAGGTTTTTTTTTAACAAGTGGCAATAACTTGCCTGAAACTGCTATCGCCACCTTATACTGGGGAGTTGGTTAGTTATTTAGAGACGAGTTGTTGAACAGGTATTAAGTATAATATTGGATTGGTTTTGTTTTAATTACTGAAGCTAAACAACTGAAAAGTTCACTATACTAAGTTTATTTTTATAGTTGTAGCTTTAATTTTTTTACTGTAATTTTGGTTCTACTTTTTGCTGTCACTTGAGGAAAATAATTAGTGCAGGATATATTTAAAAAAATCTTAACAATATAAGTATGTAAATTACATACACACAAGTTTAATATAGCCTACATAGTAATATTGTATAATGATGTATAGTATAGAACTTTATATTATCTTTAGTATGTTTTTATTAGGCTTAAGTAAGGGTTTTCAACAAGTTGCGTCTTCCTGATCAGAAGATACCGGGTTCGAATCTCGGCTGGTAACTTTTCATTCATTAATGTATGTGTAGCCATGTCCGATTGCTATTAATATATAAAATATTAATTAGGTACTTGCCTCATTAAACAATCACTTAAGTAGTTTTGATTAGTTTACAAATGTTTCACCTTATTTTTCAGGCATCATCAGAACTCGAATGAACAAAAAACACTTTTTACAACTACACCGATTAACAACATTAACTATGATAACATTCAACACGTAAATAAATAAAAACATAAATTTACGATACCTAATAATTTTTTTTAATGCCACAGTGTGTGACTTTCAACTGCTGTGTTATTTCTCAAACTCAAACTGTGTGAGTTTGAATAATCACACTCACAATAAATAACTACGACCGTGGTACAGTATGTATTAAATAACTACCGGGCTCGGGCAGACTCCACGTGGCAGTAACGTGACATCGGAAAGTGTCTAGGGCTCGCGGGAACACACGAGGCACTGCCGAATTTCGGTTACCTGGTCTCCGGCTTGGGATGTTTTGTATAATTTTAGTAAGATATTAATATACAGTATATTAAAAAAACAAAAAAACACAAAAACATTTGTTTAACTCAACTTCTTTACTATTGAAGTTTGACTGCGTAACCATTAAAACCACAAACAATAAATATTTTATTCGTACAATAACAAACTATTTTGTTTCAAACAAATTTTCATAATTTAGGGTAATAATATACTATGTTTACAGATTATTATCCGGTGAAAAATCTCAAATATAGAGATTTTATGCATTTGAAACAGTTCTGTGGATCCGAAGGAAGAAATTACTTTTATAGTTTACCACATTAAACATGGAAAATATTAGGCCTATCTGTATGAGATTCTCATCCTTTTTGTACAGTTTGTTATCAACTTTTTACAAAAATATATAGTTACGTGACTATAAAACATGTAAGTTGTTGATTTCATTACACCCATGTATAAAAAACACCTTTGGACCTATACTTAAAGCTACAACTATAAAAATAAATTTTGTATAACAAAATGAATAAGAAAAGTGCTCTTCTGAAATGTTTAAAAAAAGTGACTCTCATCCTTTTCCCGTGGACTTTTTAACTGTTATGGATACAAACTTATATCCTTACTAATCCCTATCACCCTTAATAATACAAAATCTGATCTTAAAATTATAAACGTAGCCTCAAAAACTTTAATTTAGTTATGCTGATCAAATCCTATAAAAGCGAATGTACGTTTGTACGTAAGTGACAACATAGTATAGTATGTTTTGTTAACTTTAAAATTCAAGATGTCATTGACTTTAAGCCTATATTTGTAAATTAAGAGAAGCTCAAAATCATATGATTCTATTAAATCTATATATATAAAATTCAATGTATGTCCGTCTGTACGTTTGTATGTTTGTCCTTTATGCGTTACCAAACCGTCCATCCGATTGCTTTGAAATTTTGCATAGTAACACAGGTTAACCCTGGGAAGGTTTTAGGCCATTTACCGAAGTCCTAGGACATTAGGGCTACGCCCCAGTGGCCCTCAAAGTTTCAATGTTAATCTTATGGAAGGTCAATCTTAAGGAAGAAGAAGAAAGATTTCTTTTGATTTTATCAGGGGCACAAAAAACAGCTGTTCGTATGAAAAGCTTAAAACAGCTGATTTTGATCAACAACTGATTTGGATCAAAAAGTGAATATAATTTTAGGTTAGGCCTACAATGAACTTTTTTTTTTTTACAATGAACTAAAACACTTGAGCTAATTATTAGTATCAGGTTGATTTGTCTATCCGTGCAAAGCCGGGTCGGGCCAGCTAGTTAACAAATAATTCAGAACAATAGCTAAAATATTGATAATTTAAAATACGGTATAGTTTTATTTTTGTAGGCCTGAGTTGTTTTTTAGGCTATCAAAAATGAAGTAAACAAGAAAGGGATTGTAAAAATACATACAATATCAACAATTTATAACCTCAAACCCAACCATACAGCCTATATTAGTTTTATAACTCATATAATAAAACAACCAACATCCAGACATTATAAGAAGTTTGTTTTGATTGAAGTTGTAAACATTCAAAACAACCACAAATGCTCAAAGTTTAAGCTAGGCTAGGTTTTGTTAAAGTAATACAGGTGGTGAGCGAAAAAAGCTGTTATATGTGTGATGGGGGTTTATTGTCGACAGCTGCTTGATAACGTAACATATGTATTTAAAATGATAGTGATTTTATACGAATTTACAGCCCGTCTGGTTCGACACAACACCGTTTTAACGGCTTGATTTGAACCTTAGATTGTACAAGAGAAAAAAACTGCAAAATAGAAATAATTCGACCACGCAGCTGGACCGCTGACGTGAGTTGAGCAAATTTCCAAAATTAAGTCTATATGACTATGTTTTAGGGTTTCAACCACCAATTTGGGAAATAGGTCTACTCACGAAAGCGGTTGATTGCACCACTTGGCTTCGAACCGGGTAATTTTATGGTATTTTACGTTTTGATCGATTTTGGGGGAACCAAGCGAGCTATAAGGTCATGTAAAAAAAATGTACAGAATAACATCCTACATTTATTTTAGAAAAAAAACTCTAAACAAATTTCATTCTCGTAGTAAAAATCTCAAAAAATAGTTACTTCCTGTCAAAAAATGTACTTCAGGTTGTTGGATTTTTTGGCTAACGAACTCGTCCAAGCGACATAGACAACCAACATGTGTACCAAATTTGGACGAAATCAGACTTAAAATGCGGCCGCTAGAGTGTGAACACATATATACATATACAGTATATATATGATTTTTAATGACACTCCAAAACGTGTTCTGGGGACCATGATCGGTGCTCATTTGCTACTCCCGACCTTGGGTCTTACCATAAGGGCCACTGCAATAGTTCAATTTTCCTATGGAAATTCGCTAACAAGGGGAGGAAAATCCAATTAGTAAGAAGCGTGCGATAAAAATGGGTTCTCCCTTATCTCCAATACTATCTGAGATTTTTATGGACAAATTTGAATAAATATTCTTTGACGGCGATTATCCATTTACGTCCAACATTAAGTACTGGAAAATATATTTTGTAGATGATGTTTTATGTTTATCTGACCACCAGTATCAATTATTGTTAAATTATTTAAATTCAATTATTACGGCAATACATTCAAATTGGAAATAGGATTACAAAATCAAATACATTTTCTAAACCTCATTAAAAAAATGTAAAATTGTAATCATAGTTTCAGTATTTCTATTAAACCTAAGTTTACTGACAATATTATACATTCTATCTACATCACAAAATCATTTTAGTTACAAATTGACCTCCTTCTATAGCATGTTGGATCGTTCTATAAAGAATTACCTTTAATAAACACATTGCTACGATTGATATGATGATAACATTATTGAAAAATGGTAAAACTAAATGAAAAAACAACGCAAAATCCCTTATATTCCCAACAGATGATTTTAATAAAATCACACCAAAATGGCGTGGAATCAACCACTGTAAGATTAATTGTGTTTTAGGGAATATATTTGAAAAAATCACATAACAACCAACCTTTTACTGTAAGAACAATTTAGGAAAACTTTTAGTAAATTGTAAGGATAAAATAGATAACATCCATAAAAGTAGTGTTTATAAACTGGCATGCAAGATTTGTAAGGCAGCTTATGTAGACCAAACAGACCGTAGTTTTAAATGTAAGCTACAGGTTGATTGAACATGAAAGAAGTTGAAGGTTGGGTCATAATTACTCCAGTTTTTCTAATCATTTAAAAAACACTTTCTTTGATTTTTGAAATAATGTTAATTTTAAGATGCTCCACGTTAATGCAAGGCTTTTTAAATTAAATTAATTGGAAATGATAGAGTTAAAGAGATTATTTAGTAAAGACTACAAACCTTGAACTAAATGATTAGGTAGAATTTATACAAACTCGCAACTACTGAAACCATTGCCTACCCTATGATCATAGGCAATGAATACTTACTTAAGTATCATTGTCATAGGTCTCCCGCACCATACTCACCAAGCCTTCCTCCCTTTTGTCTTCCTTCCTTGACCTTTTGTTTGAGCCAAGTAACTGTTCTATTTTGTAATAATTGTCTGTTTTATATATTTTCGTTCACTGGCGAAACCATGGCCGGCAAGACTCAATAAAGTTATATAGAATTTTACTAAATATTGTGAGTGCGAAGGTTTCTCCAATAATACTATACCTTACTATTCAGTTCGTAAAGCTACTTTGAAGGATATACTATAACATACTTTGTTATTGTTAATAACGCACACTTAGACGTCAATACAGTTTAATTATTACGTCACTAACATGGAGTGTGTATAACTGAAGACGGCGTTAGATAACTGAGGTACACTTAAAATTAAGGTATTTACCACATGTGTTTGGATTCCCTTTGAAGCGGGAACGAAGTCTTTTAATTAAACGTAGTACGGTAGATTCTAATCTCACCTTTGTCACTATCGTTCAATCTGTTGTAGCGTATAATATTGCATCGTTGCAAATTAAAATGTTCCCAAAGAAGTTATATCTGAGAAGTTACTCTGTAGATTAATAATTTTAAATTTGTTTGGTACTGATTATCCGTCAGTAGACAACGATTTTTGTATTTTAAAGTAATAAATACACAACAGTATGGACCAACTATCATTATCGAGTGATTAAAACACGGCAGAACATGTTCAGTCCCACTTTACAAATTTTACAGGAGAGAAAATTTAAACTTTACCAACTTTTATTTAGTTTTTCTATGTAAAAATATTGTATTCCTGCACAGCATCTAAAAAAATTGTATCATATTTGTTTTAGATTGTGAGACATACTACAAATAATAATATTCTACATTAAATGCCACAAGGTTTTTAAATTTCAATGTTTTTTAATCTTCATGAGGTACCTTAATTGAAATATTTTGTTGCTTTTGGATTTCTGCAATAGCTTTTTTAGCCATTGCAGGTCTTGATAGTTTGTCTTAGTTATTTTCACAAGCCATATAAAAAATTTAAAAAGAAGTAGCCTAGATACATTTTTACGTTTGAGATTACGTGAGGTTAGATTATGGTTGATTTAGGCCACAATTGTAGTTAGTAGCATTAGTTATTATTTTTGCCAACATGCTTGTATACATGATTCAGATTGTTTAAGAATATTCAATAACAGTTTTTTAATGTTTTAAATGAACCAAAACTCTAATTTTCTGATCTGGGAATGCATGTCATTGTTGAATTTTCTGTCTAGCCATATTCCCTGTCCAGGGACTTGTTTGGTTCCCTGGACATGAAGGAGTAGAAGGGAATGAGACTAGCAAGAAGGAAGCTGGAATTCCACCAGTAGGCCCGAAGCCGATATTAGGAATATCAAGGATCAGAACACTTGGAGAGAGATGGTGAGGAGTCAGAGACAGGCACAACAGTATCCATGGGCACTCTAATAGAGCGTCCACGAAAGTACATAATGTAATAAACTCCCTGTATGTAAGTGTTTGAGAACTTATTCAATGTTACCTTTAGAGTTGTATAAAGCCACTAGAGCCTAGCCATAAACTAAGCCAAACATTGAATACGATCCATTACTTTGGCATTTCTTTCAACTTATCAAGATAATGCATATTAATATTAGATATCTTACTAATATTAGATATCATATTTATATTAAATATTATATTAATATTAGATATTATCATATTAATGTTGGTGTAACTTATGTTAATTACATTTATGACACACACTATATTAATTAATGGAAGAGGTTAGGTTATTGCCACATTTTGCCTTCCTCTCCCTGATGTGATGGTTTCGCATATCAGCTTGATGAGATATTTTACATATGCAAAACACGTCTGTAAGCATGCCTTTGATATTCAATTTAGGCTGCACAAATAATTAACTTCATTAGTTTTAATAATTAATTCAAACGAAAACTACAGTATATTTATTTTACTGTTATTAGAGAATTTCCATAGGAAAGATGAGCTATTGCAGTGACCCTTATGGTAAGACCTAAGGTCGGGCGTAGTAAATGAGCACCGATCATGGTCCCCAGAACACGTTTTGGGAAAGTGTCATTAGAAAAGTTATATATATAATATATAAGGATGTAAATATATAAGTCATGTATGTATATAGTTACAAATATTTTTTAACTTATGTTATCCCATACACGAGTTCTTCTTTGATCTTACTGGTTTCGCTGCTTCAATGTGTCAGCATCTTCAGGGTTGATCCGCTACTGCTTCGTTTAAGTCATTTTTTACATAAAAACTTCACATACTAAACAATAATTTTCCAAAACATTTGCCCTAAATATTGTAAATTAACAAAGACATGAACTTTTGAAAAATAGTATTTTTAAGCGTTTAACGACTTATATCGGTGAGAAATGGTCCGATCGGGGTTTTTTAAACCATTTTGTAGGTTTTTTAATTGTTTGCAAATGTTTCGTTGGAATTATCGTAATCCTTGCACAAATTTTTATATATCAACTTTTTTTTTGTTATTTTTGTTTATAAAAAATGCGCAAAAATTTCCAGAGGAAGGAGATCCGGGAAAATTGTAATAGGCCTAATTAGCCTATAAAACACGTGTTTTGAAGCTATTTTGATAGTTGTGACTTAGTTCTCTCAATTAAAGTGCTGCTATGTAAGACTTTTTTAATTTTGTTTATTTTGTTAGTCTAACCTAAAAACTAAAAAAGCTTTTGGCTGTGAAGAATAATTAACTTATCCTAAATTTGCTAAATGTACTAGGCTATTATTATGGCAATTAATGCAAAGCTGTAGCAAATATATTGTTGTTTATTGTGAAATTTTTGCTTGTTTTAATGTAGAAATTCATTAAGTACCGACTGTGGTCACATTGATAAATAATAAGTGCAATAGTCCAAATATCAATCGAGTTTAGTATATAGAATATCTAGGTGTATAATTGATAAGAAATTATCTTGGTAGCATCACTAAAATTAGTTAGTTTAAAATTTAACTTTACACAGTTTTATGTCTAAATACATTTTTTGAATGATAACCAGTTGAGTATATTATACTGTGCACTCGTTTACTCAGAATTAATATAGATTAGAAGTATGGGGCACAGCGAGTACCGGTAATGTTTTAATAGAGCCACTAGAAGAGACTCAGAATTGTTTGTGCATTTTATAACACTTTACTATAGAAGGCAAACTTCCCTTCCTTTATACAGGCGATTAAAGATTCTTCATTTAAAAAGTGTATTTGTGTTCAAGCTATTACAAATTTTTTACAAACGAAGTGGACATTTACAAACAGACAGGCAGTTTATTCGTACAAGAAGTGCAACACAAGGATTGGTCACGGACCTAAAGTTTTTAGGAAAGTTTTGTATTTTTATGCAGGTTTAAGTTTTTATTTAAGGTTTTTAATATTTTTCCTGAAGATTTAAAGGAAAGTTTTAGTTTTCTAAAACTTGGAGAATTGATGTTAATGATTTATTTATAGTTCCGACCTGAATTTATTCAGTAACATGTTTAGATTAAAAGTAATGTGTTTATATTATGTTGTACATGGATGTATTTTACTTTTGGTAAATTTAACAAATTTTTAAATAAGATGTACTTATTAAATGTAGCGAACCAGCATTAATTTGATTGGAATAACTACTTTTATTTTATAATAAGCCTTAAATGAATACTTGATTCACCGCATTACAGGCAGCCGATCTACGTTTAAAACAATGTGTTATTTCATATTGGTCATTTTGTTTGTTGTGTAAAATTCAAACAGAATTAGCCATCGCGACTAGATTAGATGGCTAGTAATTCAATTTGTAGTGTTTGTGTATATTTATATAGAAACAAACTATTATTATTATATAATGTAAATACATTCAAAAAAACAGTACCAGGAACTGCCACATACTTTCTCACAAACATATTTAAACTATTAAAGAGATTGAATTCATAATTTTGTAGGTGGGGTAGGAGAGGTGATTTATTAAAGTAGGAGTTAACAGCGTTCATAGTTTGCTATAGTTGCAACCGCCAATAACTTTTTTCCAATTAGGTTAACTTGTGTTACACGCTGCTACCCACTCAAAACTTATACGATTGTAAAAACGTTTTTAAAATTATTTTATTTAAAAAAATAACTGTTTATTGTTAAGTTTCTGAGTATAAATTTCAACTATGTGAAATAAAATAATTGAGTAAAAACATAAGTAATAAATTGGAAGTGGGTCTCAAAAAACATGATTCGCATGTATCAGATAAATGTCTTAATAAGCCCTTCATCACGGGTGGTTTTCTTTGATGTTTCTGGCAACGAACTATATCATAATTACTACTACGTAGTTATGTTGAATTGCGATTTGATACGGCTCGGTGTAGAAGCATATAAGTGGCGTGGCTTTAAAACAATGAACAACCTAAATAAATTTATATTAGATAATTCAGTTGTTATTATTATTATTATTAGTTAAACGAGAATTTTTATAAAGATTTTTGCATATGGTAGGGTACATTAAAGGCTACAATAAGCCAAATTTTATCAATATCGTTAGAGCCGTTTTTTTATAAAAAAATAATAACAGATTTTTTGGGGTTTTTTGCCAAAAAGGGGGTTGTTTTTCAAAAATGTTCAAAATCGTTTTTCGTGCATATACAGGCCTACTTGACATGTCTGGTGCAAATTTGTTTAAAATCGATCGAATATTTTTCGGTCTAGCTTTGTATACATTCAGACATACATACATACATACAGACAGTTTGTAAAAACCACTTTTTTTGACTCAGGGGGTCCCAAAACGGATATTTCCACAAAAATCTCAACATCGATTTTTTTGCGATCACTATAGTTTCTCTATACTTTAGTATAGTGAGAAAGTAAAATGTATGTTGATTTAGTATAGGCCTAATCTAAAATAATTTTGCTGCTAAGCTTTTGATCCAAATCAGCTTTCTTATCTGTTAGAGGGATGGAAGTCAACCACAGATTTTCGCCATTTTTACGCTTTAAATTTTTCCCCGCAAAATATTTTTTATGGAGCGTTTATGACTTCCCTAAGAATATTAGGCTGTACATTAAAATTTTCGAATTTTTATCTTCAGTATTATTTGCTCTACGTTGATTCAGTCAGTCAAAATAAAGCCGCTTCTACATAATTTATATCATACATTGTACTTTTGTTTTATTTTTGGTTCCAGAAAAACTTCTGAAAATGTTGTTGAAAAATTTTTAATTTTCCTGTATGCAAAATTAATGTTATTAAGTTTGGATTCAAAAGAAGAAAACAATTGTAAGATTACTTTAACCTTTATGTTTGAAGACCCAAATATAACATAATATAATTCTGGTGATGTTACAAAGTTTCCTTTTAGGAAGATTTAACTGTCGCAACTTTGCAATGGTAAGATTACCGATTATGTACAATATTACAAGACGAAAGATTGCAAAAAGAAACTTGATATCTAAGAGTTTATTATTGTTTCTGGCATTGTGAAGCGTAAAAGGTAAAATAATACGACAGTGGAAGTGTCATGCTGCTAAAGTGTTCTCGGAGTGAGATCGATTATGAGTGGGAGTGACACTTCGTTCATTTACTTGAGACTCTTTGTTGGCTGTGCAGCTGGTCAAGTGTCAGCTGGAACAAAACAGCTGTTTAGATGATACATGCGTTATGAGAATTAACTAGTTCATACTTAACGGTTAACTGATTCCTTACTGGATTCATAGTGATTAATAATTAATTACAAAACAGTTAAATG